>JAHWFP010074530.1:5302-43588 GCA_023313725.1 Lithobius niger
CCCAAGACAAATTACCGCTGTCAAACAAGCGCTGTTCGGAATCCACTTTTACCACCTTTTTCTTTTTTATTCTGTTTGTAACAAAGGCTTTGTCTAAGGAATATCGACTACGACCTCCTGGCCATAAATTTTATTGTTAACGACTTAACAATCACTGCTGGCACAAGAAACTAACCGCCTGGCAAATTAAAGCAAGAAGTTTTGAGCATAGTACATATGTGATACGTAAATTCATAAGGCATACTGCATTCCTGTTGAGTTTGAAGATCTAACGTGAAGTCCCAAAATCAGCAGGAAGGCAGTAAGCTGATGAAATTGTCACATATGTACCCAGCAGAAATGAATGAATGTCTACATAAGGTGCTTAAGGAACAAGGAGTCAAATGCTTTCACTGGAAATCCCCCCTCCCCAGGCTTAAAAAGCTGCTCAAGATTGTCTAGCATCCACCTTCTTTGCCTGCACATCCACCCCTGCCACCCTAACCCCCAATCCCCCTCCCACCACCTGAGATTTCAAGACCTGTACGTAGGTATAATACCGGGAGCAGCACACGGCCAGTTGCAGTCCGACACTCACCCACACAGCCCCTCCCCCCAACTCCCTCCCACCACTCGTGAGAGACCTCCTTGTGCAGCATTTTCACAAGTTTCCAAACCCCCTGAAGGCTTACTTCAACAAAAAGCAGTTGTGTACTGTATCCCCTGTGTTAAGTGCAATGCGGTTAATGTGGGAGAAACACATCGCACGTTGCAAGAGCGCCTTAAAGATATCAGTTACACTGTTAATGATGTATTCATTTACGAAAGGCATAGTACAACATCGCTTTAAAACAAATCATGACGTTGCCTGGGACAAATCCACTGTTTGCTCAAATCTACCACCCACAATGATTTTCACCTAAGAGCCCTTGAGTCACTCGCCATTAAACATCTGGTCAATTACACTCAAGTACCTGCGGTGTCTGAAGCGCGTGCTTTCAAAAATTGTTTTCTCCCAGCGACCATTTCCATTTCCTAGTGCACAGAACTTTCCGAAGAAGGTGAACAACAAATTACACCGAAAATTTAAAGAACTCGTACTTTGTTCTCCCATTGTGATATTGTGTTTTCAATTGTTTTAGATATCGTTTACATACCATTGTAAATGCCGGTTTTCGCTATAATTCTGGGACTTTGAACAAACAGACAACTGGAGATACTCTTTTTATCCCTAAGGGTGGCGTCCTTTGGGGAACGTCGAAGGATTCCCACAGACTCTTCCTCTGCAGGGCATATGGCTACCAGCAGCCTTCTTGTTCACAGCGCCAATGACAGTTGCAACCCATTGACGTGACTTCAGACAGAATGGTGGAATCTACTTTCCTGGAATGCCCCGGCCTGAACTAGCACTTTCCTATAGCCTTGGTTGAATAGGTTATCTACTGGTTGAGTAGGTTATCTCAGGTTGTATCTGTTAGTTCAGTTTGCTTTATTTGCCCTTTAAATATTTTATTAAACAGACACCCGTCATAGCATCCAGGAGTTGTAGCAGAGATCCTACCAATGCTTGCAGTGCTGATTGACAACCCCCCCCCCCCCCTCCCCCACCCTTCAGGTTTGTGGCACATTGTTATTTAGCTTCAAAATTGTGGAAAAGCTTAAAAAGAAGATTTATCGTTTCTTTGTTTGGTCAAAACTAGAGATACCATTGAATAGTAGGGATGTGGGGAAACTCAAAAGGTTCAAACCAAGCTGAGAACGTAATTTGTACATGAACTCAGCTTGTGGGTTGCAACTTAATAAGGAATAAAGCCATAATATTTTAACATATTACCTGTAATCGGAATACATTCTAGACGACACCAGTCGCGCCCAATTACAATACACTTAGCAAATAGCAAATCACACTTTGAGATAGCAAATCGCAACTTGTGGCTTCCACCCCGATAAGGTACACATATCTACATATATAATACAGAGCAGGCGGCCAAGCCACCAGCCACGCCATTCCGTCGTACAATCAAGTACCCCACCCCGCAGTGCCATCTGTTGACGGTATTCGCCTTCAAATTCGGGTTGGGACACTTTTCTAACGTCTTCGAACAGATGGCGCCACTTACCAAACCTGCTATGTCGCCGTCTATTGACGGCCTTGGACTACAAGTTCGGGTTATAACACTTTTTCCAAAGTCTGCGAAGAGATGGCGCCACTTACCAGACCTGCCGCACCGTTTTTGGGTTTGTTTTTTGGTATTGTTGTGGTACCAAAGCAGCCAACAAAGTTTTAGTTGCGTGGACTGTGCCATTGGAGCTAAAAAAAAACAACCCGTGTCTACTAAACCAGACAACTTTAAACCAAACGACACGATTGGTTCTTACTTTCGAGGCCCCCCCCCCCCCCCCCAAAATGGGCCTCGAAATTGGCAGCCTGATACGATGGAAAGACGCATTTATTTCCTAAATGTTCACTTCCAGAAAGGAGTTGAATTGCTTTTAAGTGGGTGGCAACAATCATTACTTGCAACAATGTCGCAATGCACGGTACCGAGGTGAATTGTTTAAAGGATTAACTTAAGCATAGGGTTACTTGCTTATTGAATGCTGGATTTCTCAGGGCTTTTTTTAGCCTTCAGTCAAACATAAGCATGCGACTTTTCCGAGGCTGCACCAAAGGGGAAATGTCACGGGGCGGCATTTTCGGTGAGTGCAGGAGAGGGTACCAGGGCAAGTGTGTGTGGCGGTACTGAAGTGAATTGTTTCAAAGGATTAACTTTAACATAGGATTACTTGCTTACTGAATGCTGGATTTCTCAGTGATAGGGTTTTTTTTAGCCTTCAGTCAAACACACGCCAGCGACTTTTCCGAGGCTGCACCAAAGGGAGAATGTCACGGAGCGACGTTTTCAGGGAGGGGGAGGTGGGCAAGCGTGTATGGGGGTTCACGTATGCGAATTTGGGAGGGGGCAGGAGTGTGGGAATTGGGGGTTAAATTAATTGTGGGGGAGAGGGCATATGTGGGAACCATTCACATGTTCGGTCTTCGGTTTGATAAATTTAAACACCTGGAGGGAGGTGGGGGAGGGGGTGCACAGCACGCGCACGGGCACAACTAGTTTTTCAAGATAGTACACAAACTTACCTTCTTATTGAGCAACTGTGCAAGACGGATTATGTGGGGCACAAATCCAGAATGTGCTGCACCAGAGCTCCCAAGACCCAGACATTTTTTTGAGCCATTGTTATTGTTGTTTGTCGTGGGTGAAGGCGAATTGTCTTCCCCAACAAAAGCCCATCGATACCTGAAATGTGAAGAAGAAATATCTGAGTGGATTGGAGCAGGTACCGTTTTTAGTAAAATATCAGTTTATGTAATTTGCCAAAATTTATGATAATCGATTCAGATGTGCCAATACACTTTTCGAATAGTCTTAAGTTGTGTAGCAAAATCGTATGGTGGACATTCCCCAGATGAATGGAAAACAAGTTTTATCCTTGCGTTTAACCCTATTAAATTTTTCGCAGCAAGTCTCAAATTACCTAAAATCCTGACAAATTTAACACCCTCTTTGTACAACCGCTAGCTACTAAGATCTTTCAAGGCAGTTTAAATACCACACATGCGCCATGGGATCGCCATCTAATTTTGTAGGTCCACAAGAGCAAAATGAAACAAACATGGGGAGGAAGTCGGGTAACTGGGTAGGTATTCAGGGATAAAAACAAATTTGCATTCCCTCCATTATTGGTGGGCTGCAGGGAGCCATCTTGAATTATCTGATGATTCAGAGTGTTCCAAGAGAGGAACGGGCCGCGTGTCCTGCAGCTAATGAGATAAACATCTCACTTTTCCACAACGCTGCCTGTAGAATCTCGTCCATAGGAACCAGGTTGCATGCCACCAAGAGTCTCGACGAGTCTCTTACGAGTTCGAGACGAGTTTTTTACGAGTCTTGACAAACATTCTCAACTCTCGTAAACAAAACCAAGAACCGATCGAATTCAAGTTTCGCCAGCTTTACTTGTCCACGACTTGTTCGATATAGCAAAAATAGGTTAGTCCTACACTTTCTTCCATTCATGACTTGTTTCATCCAAGTAAAAAAGGAGAGCAAGAATAGGACACTTTGAGTTCACTGTCGGCCGTCGGTCCCAGAGCCAGGAGGTTAAGTTACTTTGGCGCATCAGATGGAAGTTTTCTTTGCTCTAAAGGAGTTTTTCGGTAGGGGACAGACCCAAGAGCAAATCAAATATGCTTCTCTATGCTCAATCCTTAACACCGTTGTTAACACCGTTTTCCCAACACAAGTGTCAACAGAACTGGTCAAATGCATAAGCAGGGTTCACGGCAAAGCTAGGGGGAAAATATAAAGTTACTTAAATGGCTTAATGGAAGAAATTTCCGGTGACTTATCTAGTCATAGCAATAAATGCTGCGTCAGAACCGTGAACGTCACTGACATGGAACCTTACTTCCATTCGTTAATTATGAATTGGTATGGCTCGAAGAATCACAACACTGAACGTAGTTGGAGACGGAGAACGGACTGAAACTTAGTGCCTGAGGAAGACAGATGTGAAGCAGTTATACCACCAAACTTGCTAAAGCTGTCGAAAATTCGCAAGATATTGTGAGATCGAGTTTTGAAAGATCTAATATCTTAACTTGGTGAAGATGACTGTTAATCAAGTTGGACTTAAAGTCTCGGAAAATATTGTAATTTTTCACCGTAAAGAACTCCATCATTTGTTTACTGAAATTAGGGATACATTTTCCCCTTGCATTTTGAGTAAAGTTCGAACTCTAGTTAAAACTTGTTGCAGTTTTGAACGTTTTGAAAAGCACTTGGCCTTTAACCTGACATGCAATCGGGAGCGCGTCGTACCTCGAAGCCTAACAGTCAAGCCAAAAGCAGGAGGTGTGCGCGGCCGCGCTATCGCAGTGCACACGAGCATGCGGTTTCTAGTTGCGCGAATCGGCGATTGTCATCGGACTCTGACGCAACTGAAAACGAATCGAAAAATGTTGGAAGAAAAGCTTCAAAAACACCTGAAAGTTGACATGTGGGAGAAATTAAAGTGGATTATTTCTAAGAAAGTTGAGAATGTAGGGAAACAGCTGGAAAAACGCCATCACAGAAAGCTGGAAGCATTGGGGTGCCACATACTGACGTATGAAAAAGCACTCGAAGCAAGGGGGAAGGAGAAAAGTGGAAGCAACGAAAACGTGGCGCAGTATGTCCTAAATATTTCGAAAGTTGAACTTTCTGAAGTGGAAGAAAGCATTTTGAATCGAGATTTAAAATTCATTCCAGTCCCACCTAGAGAGGATGTGAATGTGATCGCCAACCTTTTGACTGACATCCAATTGGCAGTTGAAAAAGTTCACCTGAGACCCTGATACACGTCACAAACTCCAACAATAGGCAATTAAAAAGAAGCCAAATATAACCCCCAACATTACCATGGAAGAATTGAAAGCCTTGCGGGAATTGAGAAATAATCCCCAGGTGGTGATTTGTAAAGCAGATAAAGCTAACCTAACTGTTGTGATGGATGCTGCAGAACATAATGCTAAGGTGACAGATAACATCCAGTCATCGGGGATGTACGTTAATTTAGGAGAAGACTTTGGAAACGGGCCGATCATTAACTTTGAGTTTAGTTTGGAGCGCCTATGGAACGAAGGGCACATCGATGAGGAAATATATGAAAAGCTTTTGCCAAAGAGACCACAACGGCTGCCCCAGCTGTTCTCACAAGTTAAAGTGCATAAGGAAGGACTTCCACTTCGACTCATCACGTCAGCAAAAGGAGGAATGACCCAAAAACTAGATTGGGAGCTCACAGACCGACTAAAGAAATATGTCAAAAACGAAAATCGGCTGAAACACACGGCTGACCTGCTGGAGAGTTTGAGAGATGGAGGAAGACGACATTTTGGTGTCGCTCGATGTAATGAAGCTTTTACCAAGCCTGTCACACAGGTTAATCGTGGAAATGTTAGAGAAATCTGCAAAAAGAGTGGGTGTCACATCTGAAGTGTATGAAGAAGATCGAGCCATACTGAATGTGATCTTAGCATCCATTTTCGTGCAGTTTAATGGAGTTACCTACAGACAAAAGAAAGGAGCACCGATGGGGTACTCGTGCTCGCCAGCAATTGCCGAAATGGTGCTCCAGCACCTAGACGAGTGGATCCTGAGAAAAAAGCGGTTGAAATTGTGGAAGAAATTTGTGGACGACGTGATTGCAATTATGAAACGACAAGACGTCCAAAAGATCCTCGAGTTGGTCAACAGCTGGCACAGGGACATTCAGTTCACTGTTGAACTCGAACAGGGGAATTCTCTTCCCTTTTTGGATGTCCGGCTGACGAGGACGAAGGAAGGCAGAATTCATTACCAGCCGTACTCAAAACCAACAGCTACACGACGAGGAATACCCTTTAATTCAGGACATCCAGTGCACCAACTCAAGGCAATCGCCAAGAACGAATTTGTGCGAGTTGTTCAGAGATCCTACACCCTGGAAGAAGCATGGCCACAACTACGTGAGCAAAAAGGAAAATTCATTGAGCTAGACTACCCACCGGGGCTCCTGAATAAATTTATGAAGGCAGCAATTGGAGTTAGCAAAGCGGGACGACGACAGTGCAAGGAAGATGAAAGACCAGTGAAGGAAATAGAAACACCAAGGAGAATAGGAATAACGTACCTGAAAGGAGTCAGCAGTGGCATACAGCAAGTCCTAAGAGCGCATGGAATTAACACTTACCTAAAGAATGGAAAAAACCTGAAGGAACAGCTGATGGGCCGAAAACAAAATGAAAGAAACTGCAACAACACGAGTACGAGAAATCTACAAGCACAGCTCCAAGAATGTGAACCAGATGACATTGAGGGAATGCTGAAGGAAGTCCCTAATACGAGAGAAGGAGTGTATAGGATCCCATGTGGTGGGTGTGAAGCAACATATATAGGAGAGACCAGAAAAGGGATCCATACGAGAGTAAAACAACACCATGCGGACGTACGAAACAAAGTTGAAACCAGCAGCATAGCCACTGCATGGAGACGAAACATCCGATTGACTGGAAAAATATCGAGACGCTCCTAATTTCTAACAACAGAAGTGACGCACATCTACGAGGACTAGAGTCCCTCGCTATTGTTGAGCACACCAGAAAGCACAAGAAATTAATGAATTTACAAGGGCCATCAAATCCCACCATTAGCCATTTAATAAGCAGAGAGGTTAGCGCTCACCTAGAAACGCATTGGAACAAGCAACATCGTAAATACGAGAGGCTACGGAAGGCACCGTTTTTCAAAACACAAAATGAAGACTTAGAGACGGAGAACGGACTGAAACTTACTGCCTGAGGAAGACAGATGTGAAGCAGTTATACCACCAAACTTGCTAAAGCTGTCGAAAATTCGCAAGATATTGTGAGATCGAGTTTTAAAAGATCTAATATCTTAACTTGTAGCCCTGGTCACGGTTGTGACCTTAATAACGGGTCCAGTGAGTTATCTTATGCCAGTTGAGGATGTAGCCATAGTGACTAAGGCGCTATGCAAGTGATCTGGGGGCGAACTGGGTAGCCGGTTCGAATCCGGGTCATGGCACTCCGACGAAACGTAAGTGCATAAAGGTGGCTTACGTTACACTACGTTATTTCTAGTGTATGTTTTTCGCTGTTGGCTTGTTTCCGATTTTCCTTAGTATTATTTCCAGCGATTTGTATCTATTTATTTCTCCTTTATTGAGCCGTTTGAGTGTATGATTTGTCTTCCCTCTCCATTGTCTTTGGCCGAGTGACTTTCGGTCGAATGGAGCCCTGGTCACGGTTGTGACCTTAATAACGGGTCCAGTGAGTTATCTTTATGCCAGTTGAGGATGTGGCCATAGTGACTAAGGCACTATGCAAGTGATCTGGGGGCGAACTGGGTAGCCGGTTCGAATCCGGGTCATGGCACTCCGACGAAACCTAAGTGCATAAAGGTGGCTTACTGAACTACGTTATTTCTAGTGTATGTTTTTCGCTGTTGGCTTGTTTCCGATTTTCCATTCGAGTAAAACAACACCATGCGGACGTACGAAACAAAGTTGAAACCAGCAGCATAGCCACCCACTGCATGGAGACGAAACATCCGATTGACTGGAAAAATACCGAGACGCTCCTAATTTCTAACAACAGAAGTGACGCACATCTACGAGGACTAGAGTCCCTCGCTATTGTTGAGCACACCAGAAAGCACAAGAAACGAAAATTTTAACTAGTGAAAATTAGTTTTTACTTACCTAAAATACTTACCTTCAGTAATATTGCTAAAACCACCTTTTTACGCTATTTACTGCTCGCTTATGAACTAAAAACCCCATTTTTTAAGTTCTCCCTAAGCTTTTCTCCACTGCCGCCAGGCGGCGCTGCACGTCCTTACCAACGTCAGCGCCCCCACCAGTCCAACCGCATCACTTTTTCACGGGCACTCTGGTTCAGTGATTGCGGGGAGGCGGGCGGGTCCTTACTGACAGTAAGTATTTTAGGTAAGTAAAAACTAATTTTCAGTAGTTAAAATTTTCGTTTCTTACTTCCTGCAAATACTTACCTTCAGTAATATTGCTGAATTTGTCAGACAGGAGGCGGGAATCACCACCCCAACCAGGAACCCCGGAGAACAAGCTTACTAAACCACACACACACTGCCACCAAAACACTAATAAAGAACCAAAAGGCAACCAACCCACCAGGACCAGGTATCCAGCGACGCCATGCCCCCATAGTGAGGCCCATGGTCCCCAACCAACAGCCGGGTGAGTTAGCCCAACGCCTGGCAGTACCTCCACCTCATCCTTGAGAACCTAGCTCAGGAACAAGGCACACAAGCCCAGAAAACCGGCCCGCTGAACTAGAATTGCCGTAATGGAGCACAGCCAGAATAACACACTGAAACAAGGCACACCGACTCGGGCTTCACCCCCAGAAAGCCTGGCCAGCCACAACATGGCTTTGCACCACAGATCCGCCCGCCCCAGGCCACTCGGGACCCCCAAGGAAGTACGCACAAACAGGGGCGGGTGGCGCAGGGAGCACGCTGCTACTGCTACGTCCAGCGGCGTCCCGCATCAAGAGTGTAAGAAATGTCCGCGTTACTCCAGCGAAATCCTAAACCTACAATTACCGTACTGTTTCAAAGCAGGTCCAGAAGAAATACTGAAGTACAACTGTACATGTAATAGCGACATTTCAAAAGTTACAACACTTGACCACATGGCTTAAAACAAACACGGCATAAACAACAAGACTGCAGCTTGCATCCCTTGCTGCACCAGAACGCGAGTGAGCGTTCGCTCCATCCGAAACCGGAAGGTATCTCCCCACTAGGCTAAAGCGCTTGATCAGCCAGATACAATTCTCCAGGCATGCACAATGCATAACCACCGACCAGGCTTCCAAACACTCTTTCCTGAATTGGGGAAAGTACATTTCAGTTTCAGGCCTTTAACACTACCTTGACATATTAAACAACGACATGAACACTGTAAACCCTCTGCTGGGAAGAACCATTCATAGTTAGGCTATGACAACCAACACACTCTCCCATCCGTCTCATGCAAACACAATGCTACAGAAGGTATAACATTACTTATGAGTCACAATTATAGAACGCCGCTGAACATAGCCTATTCAACCGCCCTAGGTTCAGTCATTCCGACAACATGTCTGCACCATTTAGTGCAGACGGCACGTTATATAAACAGAAATATAGCTTTCGTAGCCAATCCCCAAAAAACATACATGTAATGGCAATGTGCTTTGACCTCAAGATTCTCACCTCATACCTAGTAAAGTGGATGGCAGAATGGGAGCCACAGTACAATGAAGGTGTTGTAGCCAACGGTGCCAATACCAAATGTGACATGCACTGTGTCGCCAGGCCAACACTCCTACAGCCGGAATCATCGCAATGAATTCCGCCTCCATTGTACTGAGGCACACCATAGTCTGCTTCCACAGCCCCACAAAACAGGCATGCTACCCAAGAATACAATGTACCCACCGAAACTACGCCGGTCGACTCTATCGGCTGCCCAAGATGCAGCTACACATGCATACGATTCAGATCCTGTGACACTTGAAAGATCAATAGCATAATGTTTCGTACTGACAGTACAATAAGCAAATATGAATGGACGTAAAGGCATTGGTATATTGGGACAATATTATAACACCCAAAAGAATATCAGGCCTTGTTCTAGAAGCTCCATACAACAACTTTCTACTAGTGACCTGTATGGGAAATGTACACTTGTCTCATCTTCGTCACGCCTCGTTTGAACACCAATACCTGCAGACATGAACTGGCACACGTACTGGTACACGCACCGTACACGTTTCATCGACGTCATACCTCTCCGTGAGTTGTGAAAAGTAAGATTTGATGAATTACTGTCATGCCATCAATTCTTAGGAAGGCAACACCTATAGGTTTTTTTTTGTTTTTTTTTTTACTTCGAAAGACGTGAGTTCGAATTTGGATTCAAGCAACGTTACTACATTTGTTCTAAGAGTTTCGTTTCTGGCTAACAAAAGCAAAACATCCACATAAAACTGCATCTAAACCAAAATGATAAACACAGGTAAGTTCCAAGAACTAAGAAAATCCCATCATTACTAATGGCTTTTCAAGTTCTTCCCACCACAGTCACCCACTTTGGTGAAGACCATATACGGCTGTTTGCAATAGCCACACCGTACCATGGTGAACCTCAGGTTTGAATCCTTTGGGGATTTTCATGCAGGTTTTGCAATCCAACGTACCACACACTGGATATCCAAATCAACACTTGTCCACTTCAGAATGGATACCAATAATACATAAAAGAATCTAACCTAAAACGAAATTCACAACTGGGCTGAATACTCCATCAAAATCCACACCGCTTGCTTGACAAAACCCCCGAGCTACTAGTCGGGAGCGGAAACGTCTAACGCTTCCGTCGGTATTCTTCTACCTTGTATATCCATTTACATCCCCACTTCCATATCTATAGTTACATTAACCTCTATGTACCCCTCTTTTCTTAAAGGACGCAACGTCGTCTCCCATGGACCGTTCCCATTCACACTTGTGAGGAGAGGCAATGGCTTCTGCATAGGTAATTGGCCCAACAATACACACGTATGCCGCAGCATCACTGAAATCAACAGGACTATCCTGCCCACTAGTGGGTACAGTTCCGAAATCAGGTGTTCGTCTACCCCTAAAATCGAACAGTGGTACAAACTGACATCCCCGTTCTACACAATATTATTTGACATCATTAACACTGCGGAACATAATTCCACCTGGGGTGTGATAGTACACATCCAACCTACCTACCCTTTGCCCCGTCTGACGGACTACTACTTCCATACACCAATACTGACAATCTAAAGGAGCCAATTTGGGGAAGGAGCCTACACTGTTACTACGAATGAATGGTCGTGGAAGAACTTCTTCAATGGTTAGTGTGCCCTCAGTCTTATCTTCTGCTTCTACCCTAGAATTACCATCCGATTCTGACTCTGTACCCGAACTAAGTCCCTTTCCATAGTTAAATGTAGTTGCACTTAAGACTGGGTTTGGGCACACTCTGAGGCCTATACTGCAAGGACCTCTTCTCCCTTCCCCATAACTTAACCTCACCAACTGTTACATGTTTAGTTTCAACGACCAAGTAAGTTTGGGGATTCCACTCTATATCCTACTGTGTCTACCGCATAGCCAATGAATACCCCCTCCCAGCTTTAACGTCAAGGGTATCCCTTACCGGCTTATGGAAGTGTACATAACACATTGCACCAGGTCTTCGTAATGTCTGACTGATACACCTCGATCAAACAATAATGTACAAGGGACCCTAAAGCCTAAGTATGAGTGAGGGTACCTATGCTTCAGGTAGGTGAACGTACATACAAATTCTGCCCAAGATTGCGTGGCAGAGAAGTCTCGTGAAGTATTGCACGTACCCCTTCTAACAACGCGCGGTTAAATCGCCTAGCGATTCCAGCCATAGCTGGTGAGTAGGCATTGGTTCGCTGGTATCTGATACCCAACCTACATAATCACAAAATTCCATACCTGGGTCCGTGCGAACACTTACAAAGTTGAGGCTAAATTGTCCGTCACTTCTGGCACGAAAGTCAACAAACGTTTGAAACGCATCGCTTTCCTTAGCGATGGGAAACACCCATGCATAACGAGAATAATCATCAAGTAAAGTAAGCACATATCGACAATTACCCAAGGATACCGTGCGATTTGGTCCCCAAACATCCATGTGAAGGAGCACGAGGGGCTTCGTACTCTGAAAAGCACCAATACCCTTAAAACTGGCCCTAGTCGATTTGGTTACCTTGCAGACCTCGCACTGAGGAGAGTTAGGCTTCACTCCTAGTATCCATGTACCACCTGGGAGTTATGTAAATTTAACAGGCCCAATTTACGCTGATGACCGAGCCTCGAGTGCCAGGTTTCCACAGAAACCGACTTAATTGGATTTAACTTCAACAAGTCCCCCGTCTGATTCATACTTAAGCCGAGGGAACTCCTACTCGAACCAGATGAACAAGCTACAGCTCCATTCACATGTTTTTTGTTTGACCTTATGAGACAACAATGCATACACAATCAACTTGTTTGCGATTTGCCAAAAAAAAAACAAATTGGGCATAGTGGCCCCGTGCGACCGCATATAGCGGCCAGACCCCAAAGGGCATCAGAATCATCACCCCCCCCCCACTCAACCTAAGGACCCAAGGAAGAGAAGACAGTCGACGGCAAAAGGAGGGGGAGAACCCTACTTCAAACCCATAGTACTAACCGTCCAAGTTGCCAAACTCCAGTGAGACCATGGTCTGGATGCACACCGCAGGAGCCAACGCAGCTGCCATGCCAGGACCAAAGAAATGTAGAGGCAATAACGATTAATGTAAACATACCCTAACATATCATAAACACATAGGCCTATGGGCAAACGCCCATGGAGACACTCACCATACCGTCGGCGACACATGACGACTGCGCAGCGACACCTGGCGACGGCTTTTTTTTTTTTAATTGGTCCCGCCGCGCCAGTGTCATAGCAGCCACGCTCACCGGCGACATGTGACACCCTCGAAGTGACAACTGGCAACGGAACGGCGACAATGTGTCTCGCTGCGTCAGCGTCATAACAGCTACTTACCCTGGTGACAACTGGCTACAGAACGGCGACAATGTGTCCTGCTGCGTCAGCGTCATACAGCTACTTTCCCTGGTGTCCTGCTGCGTCAGCGTCATACAGCTACTTTCCCTGGTGACAACTGGCTACAGAACGGCGACAATTTGTCCCGCTGCATCAGCGTCTAGTAGCTACTGAGTGTCGCCGATGGTGTTACACACGTGTTGCCAGTGGCGACAGCGTGGGTCCGGTTAAAAACCGACTTCAATTTGCACCCCTCGGCTCAACCAGCGTTGCAATTATGTCCAAACGCGGCACTTACAACTTTTTTTTTTTTTTTTTTGCTGGGATAGTCGGACCACGGACAGCGCCCGTGGCCGGCTTTTTACCACTCAGTGTAGGAACCGCACCGCTATTTTCCCCACCGGGAGCGGTCGTCCTATTCATCCTCTCAACACTACTGGTTTTCAACTTACCGCCATTGTCGGCCACTCACCTAACGCCCGCCATCGGATCGGCACTGACCTGCCTTGAGGGACGGTGACAACTCCACTGGCTCACTCTACAAATCACCATCTGCATGAAAAAAATGGTATTTCAACACGAACAACATCCCGGGGAAGAACGGGAGGCAACGACGCCTCCGTAACCACGAATCACAAAAGCTTCATTCTCGGCCGCCATCTTGCCCTCGGGAAACGACCGGCCGATCAAAAAACACCGCCGGCGTGGCCGTATCCGTTAAGCCTACCGACTACCGACCGTTGCCGTGCTTCGATCCTGTTCCCACCGTGCTGCTTTCCAATAAGCCGCTCGTCGGATCCACTTCTTGACATCGAAGTCCGTTGTTGTAGTCCATAATACGCGTTGGTTAATTCGCGAAGCACGCAGTAAAAACTCGCACAACCATCCACGATGGAGTGCTCGAAAAGTGATGCGGTTGGACTTGTGGGGGCGCTGACGTCGGTAAGGACGTGCAGCGCCGCCTGGCGGCAGTGGAGAAAAGCTTAAGGAGAACTTAAAAAATGGGGTTTTTAGTTCATAAGCGAGCAGTAAATAGCGTAAAAAGGTGGTTTTAGCAATATTACTGAAGGTAAGTATTTGCAGGAAGTAAGAAATTAATGAATTTACAAGGGCCATCAAATCCCACCATTAGCCATTTAATAAGCAGAGAGGTTAGCGCTCACCTAGAAACGCATTGGAACAAGCAACATCGTAAATACGAGAGGCTACGGAAGGCACCGTTTTTCAAAACACAAAATGAAGACGTAGTTGGAGACGGAGAACGGACTGAAACTTACTGCCCAGTAGTCAGAGTCGTCGGCTCCAAACCATGTGAAGCAGTTATACCACCAAACTTGCTAAAGCTGTCGAAAATTCGCAAGATATTGTGAGATCGAGTTTTAAAAGATCTAATATCTTAACTTGGTGAAGATGAGTGTTAATCAAGTTGGACTTAAAGTCTAGGAAAAGGACGAAAGACGAGCAAGGCGAGAGTCAGCCAGACGTCTAGTTATGGAAAGGATAGCACCATCGGCAGCCAGTCGAGCAGCAGGCGTAGACCAGGCCCGGAGTCGACAGCAGAGCCCGAGGCGACACCGGACGAAAGATGTTAGAAGGGAACCAACAGAATGAGCCGCCATGAGACAAAGAGATGGCGAGCCCTCGTAGCCTTAAGTTTTATATAGGGAGGACCACGCACGCGCATGCGTGGTAATGAAACTGAGGCGGCAATTCAAGTCTCAAGCAACCATCAGCATCACTGAGACAGCATGCTAAAATTGCCAGGTATAGTACTTTCACAGCAAAGAAATATGTAATTTTGACAAAATTCATGCTACCTTAAAAAAATTATTTGACGCTGAAGAGTGTCCGAGTATGAAACACGTGTCGCAAATGCTATGTAATGCAGCTAAGTAAGGCTGCCCCAAACCGAACAAACCAAACCGAATATGGCCGAACAGAGGGGTTCGGTTCGGTGTTCCAAAAGAAAAATACCGAACCAAACATATTTCCACTTCTAGTTGACAGATTTTGATGTTTGAATACACCATTTTGAAGGCATTTCGCCAGCTTTCTAATGGTCCAAACCCCAAGTTCCTAGCTCTAACCATTCAGAAGCTATGAGGGAAAATGTAAAGACACAGAAGATTTCTTCGTTTTCACATCGGTTCCACATACAGCACTTGTTGAGAAATAACATTCAGGCTCCCAGTCAGGCCGGCTAAAAATGGTTTCTCTTTGCCCAAAACATACTTGACCTGGTAATTTAGCATTACATTCCTCGAATGTGATGTTTCCCTGGAGGTTACTTCCGGTTCGAAGACGCCTGCTTGCATATCCAACCGCGCGGCGCGGTCCTCCTTTATAAAAGCGACAGCGCACATGCTATCGGCATTCATTTTACTCTTAATGTGTCAGGCGGTGACTCAAGAGGGGAGACAGAGCGAGAGTTAGGTTAAGTATGTTTTAGGCAAAAAGAAACCATTCTTAGCCGGCCTGAGTGGGGGCCGGCAAAATGTTCTTTCTTTATTGCCAAAACAACTTAACCTGGTAATTTAGCATTGCCAGTTGACCTCGTCAGAGTTGGTGGCAGGCATCACCTGTACGAGCGCTCCGGGATGCAAGCAGGTTTTCCCCTATGAACTCTTTATCTGTAAGAGAAAAATTCGCACTTTATTCAGAACAGTGGAGCTTGACAGGAATCTGGTCTCTTTCGTAGAGATTGGTGGTCCTGAAAAGGACCGTTGTGTGAGGGTCTTGCTTCTAGCTGTATGGAACTTGCTTCCCTCATGGATCTTGCTTCTGCTTCATTCTGAGTGCTTAAGGGGGCTTGACCACAGTTCTGGCTGCAACGATCGGTCCCAGCCTATGTAGTCCGGATTCATCCCTTGAGATGTCTCTCAGGTAGTGAGATGTGAAGGTGGACTGGTGGCGCCATGATGCTGCTGCCAGGATTTCTTCAATTGGGGCGGCGTTATGGTGGGCCCAAGATGTGGAGATAGCTCTCATTTTAAGCGCCGTCACTCTCATGCTCTTGCTCAATTCGTGTTTGTCATAAGCTGCCTCGATTGTTTTCTTGATCCAGCGTGATACCATGGCGGCTGTTGTTTCACCAGTTTGGAGATCCACTGGGAGGAAAAGTTGGTTTCTGCCTCTGCGTATGTCTTCATGCTGTGTGCGGGCAAAGTAGAAACGGAGCGCTCTGACCGGACAGAGGAGACGTTCAGGTTCACTTCCGACGAGGTTTGAGAGAGCAGGGAATGTTATGGGTTTTGAAAGCTCGGAAGGTTTTAAAGTTTTGGCTCTGAAGGATGCTCTAGGAAAAAGTGTGACGGAAGAGAAGTTTGGGCCGAAGATGCAGTATTCCGGGGTCCGCAGAGAGGGCTTGAATCTCAGAGCATCTTAAACTTGCTGCCAGGGTCACGAGGAAGACAGTTTTGCGGGTCATGAGGTGGAGTGAGCTGTCTTGCATGGGTTCGTAGGTGTCCTCCATTAATGATTGTAAGACAATGGAAAGGTCCCAGTCGGTTACGGAACGTCTTGTAGTAGGGCGATCGTTTTCGTATGAGCGTAGCAAGGCAGAAATTCAGTATTCTTCCAATACGGCGGTGCGACCAGCGGCTTTGAAGACGGAGTTTAATGCGGATCGGTAGACAAGGATAGTGGAGCCTTTGAGTTTGTCGTTGTTGAATAGGTCATCGAAGAATTTTAAAAGTTCAGGGTTGATAGGATTTGTACATTTTGCGATACACCAATGAATCCATTTGGACCAGTGGCTGTCATACATGCGGTTTGTTGATTTCCTGGTTGCTTTAGATGCGATGCGTTCAGCCTCTTCTTGATGAATTCCAGCCTTCTTGAGGAGTTTGATGATAGTAGCCACCCGTGTAAGTTTAGGATTGGAAGATGCAGGTGTAGTTTTGTTCCTTTCTGTTGTGACAGAAGATCTGGTAGAAGAGGGAGACTTCTTGGAGTGTCGACTGTTAGGTTTAGGAGGAGCGGGAACCAGGCTGCAGACGGCCAGAGGGGGGCTATTAGGATAAATAGGCCCTGGCTTACTTCTATTTTCCGAAGTACTTGTAGAAGTAGTTTGAATGGGGGAAATAGGTAGGTGAACAGATTGTGCTATGGGAACGTGAGAGCGTCCACTGCTATTGCCTAGTCGTCCGGGATCGAGCTGATGTAATGGGGAAGTCTGGCATTGTGCCTCGTGGCGAATAGGTCTAGCATCGGTCTGTCCCAGGCGTTGAAGAAAGATTCGCAGATGGATTTCTTGAGGCACCATTCGCCTGTCGGTGGCTTCAGGCGTGATAGAGGGTCTGCAATTACATTCCTGTTGCCTGGGTTGTGGAGCGGCAGAAGGGTGATGTTGTGTGGGATGCACAGATTGAAGATTTCAAAGGTCAGCCTGTGGAGGGATCTTGATTTCGTCCCGCCTTCTTTCTTGATGTAGGCCAGGGCAGTTGTGTTGTCGGCCTGGATCTGTATAACCTTGTCTTGGATCAGAGGAAGGAAGTGTCAAAGAGCAAGAAAGATCGTTTGGAGTTCCAGTACATTGATGTGATCTTTGTGGGAGGCGGGCCAAAGGCCGGAGATTTCCAGGTTGTTTAGGTGTGCGCCCCAGCCAGTTTTTAATGCATCCGTGAAGATCAGGAGGTCGGGGGGAGACTCGTGTAGAGGTTGGGATTTTGATAAGTTCGTGACGTCTCACCACCAGAGGAGGGACTCGAAGGGGAAGTCCTCGTTGAACGGGATCAGATTGTCTGGAGTGCTCTGGTCGATGGAGTGGTTGTCTATCCAGAAATGATGGAAGGGTCTTACCATCCATCGTCCGTGAGCAACTAGGTTGGCCATTGCATCCATCTTCCCGATGAGAGAGTTCAGTTCCCGGGCATAGAAAGTTGGCTGTAGACGGAAGAGACGGATGTGGTGAGAGCTCTTCTATACGTTCCAATGACGGGGAAATTGAAGCCGAGCGAAGGTCGAATGTGGCTCCGAGGAACGTGAAAACTTGTGCTTGGAGGAGGCGTGATTTTGATAGGTTTACGCCGAAACCAAGACTGTTCAGCAAAGAGATGGTTCTGTCCCTGTCGAGTTCCAGTTTGAAGGGATCTGGGTTGTTGAAGGCCCAGTTGTCGAGATAAGCGTTGGCCTGTATTTGGTGTTGATGAAGGTTCGCCAGAATTGGTTTTAGAACTAGTGTGAAAATTCTTGGGGCTGCATTCAGGACGAAGAGGAGGCAGCGGAACTCGTAGACTTTCCGGTCGTAGATGAAACGAAAGTAATGGGTTGTAGCCGGATGAAGGGGGATATGAAGGTAAGCGTCTTCCAGATCGATGGAGACTGTCCAGTTGTTTTGTTTGAACGATAGGCGGATGGAGTCGAGAGTTTCCATTTTGAAGTGTTCGTTGTGAATGAACTTGTTGAGAGGTTTCATGTTGAAGATCAGACGAAAGTCTCCTGATTTCTTGGGGCGGGTGAAGATTGAACTGTAAAATCCCGGGCCCGGGTTGAGGTGTTGTCGAATCGCCGTTTTCCGTAGTAGTTCCGATACTTCGTACAACAGGGACGGTGTCGTTTAGGGCGAGAAGTCCCATGGAGGGGATGGCGACAGCGGCGGTTGATCTAGGAACGTCGGACGAAAGCCGTGTTTTATTATCGATAGGATTTCCAAGTTGGGAGTCAGTTCTTGCCAGGCTGGGAAAAGTGACGTAGTCTGGCCCCGACAGGGAGACCAGCTAGGCACAAGGCGTCATTGTTGGTTTCTGCGGTAGTTGCTTCTACCCCCGGGAAATGAGACTCGGCTCCTTCGGTCGGGGGGTGGCGGCGCTTCTGTTGGGAGCGTTGGCCAGGGCGGGAGCGAGGAGCGTCGGTCCGAAAGGGCTGTTGATTCCGCTGCTGGGAGGCGGCAGTGTCGTTCGGGCGGTTGGAGACCGATGATGCCGTGTTTCTTGTGTCAATCGTTCGGGGGACGAGGGTTGGATTGTTTGTTCTTCGAGAACGGGCAATTTGAGGACGTGGATTGCTTTTGCGGTTAGGGCTTTCTCAAAACGTCAAGGTAAGGAGCAAGTGTCGGAATTAACCCACGGAAGAGCGTGTCTGAGTCGTGGATCGGTTGGTTTCTGAGTCGGTGTCGTGTGGAGACGTTTAGGTTGTTTGCAGACAAGGCTATGTCGCGGAGGAGAAGGGTGTTGTTGAACAGTGCTCTCGTTGGCCAGTTCATGGCGTGGTATGTAGCGAAATTGGCTTTTTGGAAGAGCTGAGAAATTACGGGCGACAGGTTCTTGATCTCGTCCGGGGTGATATCAGATAAAAGCTTTTCACATAAGGTGTTGATGGCCGTGTAGAGGACATCTGTTTGAGAGGCCGCGCGAAAGCTTAGCCGAAGGCATTTGTCGTTTTCGTACAGAAAGAAGGTTGGGACGTCAGATTCTTGGGTATTGACAGCGAAGTACCGAAATCCATTTTGATCTCGCTGCTAACAAACTCGCGCTTCGAGTAGGTGTCGAAATTGCGGGGGTTGGTGGCGCCGTCACCAAAGGATCGGAAGAAGCTGTTTTCGCGGTCAAGGTCATGGCGCAGGAGGTTCTTAGTCGAGGAGAAGGGGATCGCCTTTGCCGAGTAGGGAGCCTTCGTTGCGGAGGAGACACGTTAGGAGTGTCGTTGATTGACCTAGGGGGCAGTGGGGCTTGGTGTCCTTGTCCCGTACGGCCAAACCGAGGCCTGTCTTTAGGCCACGGTTTATGACAGGGGCATCTGCCATCTGAGTGGGCTTGAACAGGAAGCAGTCCGGGACTGTCTGCTCGACAATCTTTAAAAGAGCTGCGAGCGACAGGATGGATTCATCAGGAGTGTCGTTCGGAAACCTGATACGTTTCTCGGCCAGAGGGTGATGTGACGACAGCCTGTCGTCCGACTTGCGCTTGGGTGCCGTAGCCGGAGAAGAAGCGGCACGCTTGTGCCCTTCGTGGCTTGATGTAGACGCAACCCAGTCCTGGGTGCGGGCCTTGCGTACCGACGACGTGCAGGAGGGAGGTGGCATCGGATTAACTTGGAGGTAACGAACGGTGTCGTGTACGATTTCCCGTACGACACTGCGGCTGACGCTGAGGCCTTTCCGGGAGGAGTTGGATGACAGGTCGAGCGGCGACTTCCGGTCCCGGGAGTGGGTAGTGTCGCACGGCGGAGGTTCCGCTTTGGCTGCTCGGTAGGAGTCCTTGGCGACTTGAAGGTCGTGCTGGAGGGACGACAGGTCCAACGGGGCGGGAGGCGGCGTGCGCTGGCCCGGGAGGAGTGGAGAGTCAGGCGATGCGACAGCAGGAGCAGACATGACAACGGGAGGTGTCGTGCGGGCTGGGTCATAAGCAGCGAGGTCGAGGGCGGAAGCCTAACGGCTGCCAAGATCGAAGTAAGCAAGAGCACGAGGATGAGCGTCGGACGAAGGAGGAGCTTTCGAAGCGGTGGCCATCTTCGGCGAGGAATCCAATTTTCCAAACGACAATCGGGGAGCGAGGTGTCGTGGAGACACCTCTGCAGAAAAATGAATGCCGATAGCGTGTGCGCTGTTGCTTTCATAAGGGAGGACCACGCCGCACATGTGCGGTAGGATATGCAAGCAGGCGTCTTCGAACCAGAAGTAACCTCCAGGGGAACATCACATTCGAGGAACGTAATGCTAAATTACCAGGTTAAGTTGTTTTGGCAATAAAGCAACTTGCGCTTTAGTATATATAAACCTTTGTGAGCCAAGTTGTTTTAAATTCTATTTTACAGGTTGATTAGTTTGGTATATTTTTGTTTGGTCAGAAGTGTTCGACATTCGGCTCGTTTAAGGTTTGTACAGCTTCGATCGGTTCGGTTAAAAAAAATAGTGTTCTAAGCAAGCAGCTACTACTACTACTACTACAATAGGTTTCTTTTTTTTAATACTACGCTAAATCAAAGTTCGTGTGTACTTACATCTGAAATTGAGGCAGTCTATCAGCAGGAAGGGCCAAAGCCAAATCTAATAACTTGCATACTGCCAGGTAAAGTTGAAGCCAAGCAGGATGGTTGTGCGCATTGAGACCATTGTTGGAGCTGACAACAAATGAAGACTCTAGTGTTGACAGACGTCGTAGATGAGAGCTAAGGAGACGAGGGTTAGACAAAAATTATTAAATTCCTATATTTTTACCTACTTAAATTTTACTTAACAGAGGCTCCAAGGTTGCACAATCAAGTTTAAAGGACGCAGAGCACTCAGTCGCCCACCCCAAGAACTGATACCAAGTTAGACAACAGATCAATGACACCAACCTTGTTCAACCAATTACTAAAGAGACTCTGCAAATCGTTACGACAACTGGCTTTTAACCCTTTATAGCCCGACGGCTACTGAACGGCGAAATTTGAATCATAAGGTATGTTTTACTGAAATTACAAGACTTGCCTTTATTTTAGCTATTTCGTTAACGTATGCTCTATTCCTGTACAATTTACTCCAAGTTTTTTGCTACCACTCTGCTTTGCCCTTGGGCTCTTTCGCATGGGCGAACACAATGCCTCGTGGCTGTTTTATCACCTCTTCACTTCCACCCACAAATTCGGTAGCTAGCGGGGCCGGAGAGAGTTAAGATACTATTGAAATACTCCTAAGTGTTTCGGATTAGCATTCACATCTGTACCAACAGAAACTTGATTTGGTTGATATTCGCCAAGTATATTTTGTTGGAGTACTTTCGAAAGTGTCTTTACAGTATTATTCGCTTTATTTTCAGAATTCTGTATTTTGTTATCCAATTTATCTGAGTTTTTCTACATTTATCACTGTCCGCAACCTTGTCCGCAACCTCATGCTTATGTTTCAGTTGCGTTTTATTTTGCTCGACTGGTTGTGCGGTACCTTGCCCTGATAGGCTTTGCCCTTTTTGGAGCCAGCATTTGCGTCGCCCTTGGATATCTGGCAAAGTGTTTGGATCTCCCGACTGATGAAGAACGGATGAAGGAAGGCTGCAACTGCTGATGGGGGGGGATTTCTGGAACAGGCGAAGTGGAAGTTGCAGAAGGTTGTTATCCAATTGCCGGAGATTAGGGACGATCATGTCATTACACTGGTTGTTTCTCCTGTGTGAAATTCAAAATGTTGAATTGCACCTATTAAAGTGCCCATAGAAACACTAAACAAGTTTGTTACTTTAACTGAAATACCAGTATCGGCGGAGGGGCATTAACTGGAGGAAAAGGCGGCGTAGTCTGAAGGAGCATTAAATAACACTTTAGGGACAGACATCTTATCCACTAAGCTTGCACGAGAGTCCGACGAAGAGGAAATTTCGTTTCGTCTGGCCACGGAAGCCTTTTTCTGGTCTTTTTTTTCGCTGTACGTAAAATATTCGTAACTTCCGACCAATTTCACAGGGGTTCACTACGAGACAACACGTCCTACACTTACGACGCACAAGATGCCCATCACTAGGAACTTTTGGTGGAAGCAGGGCCGGATTAACAATAAGGCAAATGAGGCAGCTGCCTTGGGCCACAGGTAGTCTAGGGGCCCCCATGACAACTTGCAATTTTTTAGTTTTTTTTTAAATGGTGACGTCATGGTTGTCTCAGGTTTGTTTAAGTTACATTGGGTTTGTTAACCTTATCAGACTACGGTATTTTCCTTCTCCTGGAACAAACAAAATAGCTCATTGACTGAGTGACACGTCTACATATGGTGCAAAATCCTGGTGCAGAATACATATTTTCCATCAGCCGTCAGGTTGTAACGTTGTACCTTCTACACTTGCGACTGCACCAGCCGTAACAACAGTTGGCCAGTTTGACATTTAGAAAAAAAATTTTCGAAAAGTTTGACCCAATTTTTTTTTTAGACAGGATGGGATTTTGATCCAGAAACGTGGTGCCCATTTTCACTTTAAAAAAGCCCCTGGGACGTTTTAACATTTTCAGGTTTATCTTTTTTTTCTAGGCCACCCACCCTACATAGGTTGTGGTCCCAACCTATAAACCGATGCCTCGGGCCCCAAAATGTTTTAATCCGGTCCTGGGTGGAAGCACATCCAATATTTGCGTTGAGAGCATTTTTTTCAAAGGATTAAGAATTCGTTATTTTCATAGCGAGACCAATAAAACATCCGACAGCTGTGGTCAGATGCTCAAAACGATTGTGAGAATGGGAGTCAAGGCATACTGGGTAGTAAGCAGCATTGCCACCTGGTGGTGAACAAAAGTTTCTTGAAATAAATTTAAGGTTTTGATCATAAAGAAAACTGATATGTGATCAATAACTTTCATTTAATATGCTTATTTCTGTCATGTCCTATTTAAATTTCTATTGTTTTTACCACAAATCTTAGTAGTTTTAACTGAAACTGGTACCACTGAGAAGAGCTTTTTGAGATGTTTTGGAAGGTCAGATTTGGCAAAAGTAAGTATATTTGTGAAATATAATAAAAATAAAATGTGGCACTGCACTCCAGGCATCCACACACGTCTGCAAACCGTTGGATTACTTTGCATGGCAATATCCTATATAGATTAATATTTAATAACCAATACTTAATATATAACCCCAAAAGAATTGTGGGGCTCCTTGGAACATTAATTTTTTGTGTTGCCAGTTTTTTTTTGAAATAATTAAAAAAAATTTACGCTACTGGCTTGAAACTGACACCAATGAATAACTGTTTAAAAAATATTCAAAAAGCATCAAAATGGGTCAAAATTTGGCCAATTTATGAATTTGGGCTTAAATAAAATCATGCATTATTTAAAAAAAAAAAACACGACCTAAAAATATAGGGTGGTCCACAAAAGCAAGCAATCGGAATTTTTTTGTTCCAACAGATTTAAAAAAAAAAAGGTGATAATGGGGACCACTTTTCATGATCCAAAATCAAATACTGATTCTAAAACATTCCATCGTATTTTTCTAATTTTTTGATAAAGAAATTTTTCAAGTGCTTGGTGAAAAGTTTCAACAAAATGGGACTCACTTTTTTAGAATCAGAACTGGATTTTGGCTCCAGAAAAGTGGTTCTTATTTGCACTTTTATTTTTCGAAAAACACCCAAAACGTTTTTGGACTTTGCTAGCATGACACATAAAACCTGCATATTATGAAATACAAAACTTAACTGCAACACAAATTCCAGACTACAATATGGTAACCCCATAAAAAAAACAAGCGCATTCTACAGCGCTAATCAGTAAAGCAGCACTGAAACCAACTTAACTGATTGGATTTTTAGCAGTTTTGCTGATTACTTAATTTTTTTTTAAAACCTCGGATGGTTCCCAGTTATGAATATTTTAGTGAGAAGTTAAGTGACAGTTCTGATGCCGATACTGCATATATACCAAGTTTTGGTATGGTTGCAGCCTTACTAATCAGCCATCATTAACGACAACAAATAAACAAAACAGGAAAACACAGACCAAATGACAAGCTGAATAATGGTGATTTATGGTTACGATGACTGATAAACTGAGTGATGTTAGTTCTAATGTAAGTTTTGGTAACTTATATGACTGTGGCCAAACAAATGTCACAAACAATGATTGTAGAAACAAATTGGAATTGCAACAATAAACAATGAAAACAATGCGTACCTGGAATTGCACCTGAACCAGTTGCAAAAGCCACCACCACAGGACAAAAAGAGAAATTAGTAGATGACCAACAATAAGACAAACAATAGATGAGAACAACAAACAACAAGATAACTTGACCTTAGTTGGAATAATATTTTGGAGTAAAGTGCAGCATTAGCAAAAGTGGGACTTCTATTAATTTATCCCATTACAAAGTACTACTAAACAAATTAATTAAATGTTAGTCTTGCAAGTCTTCGTATCAGCATTAATAACTTACCTGAATTCTTCGCTATCTGTATTTAGTTCCTGTTCAATTTGAAGAAATACTTGAACCTGCAATAATAATTTTTATTCATTCTTTGTCCACTATTAAAGATGGGTATGTAATACAGTAACAATATTAATGACACCTCAGTTAAAATATGCACGCTGTAGGAACTTTACTGCCATACTAACAACTTACTGACAAAGCCAGTGAGCTATAACTCTGGCTTCTTGGTAAGCAATGGGCAGATCGATACAGTTTCCATAGTCAGTTAGTTAGCCTATTTTTAACTAGTGTGAAGTACTAGGAGTGACGAGTTTCCAATGCAGGTGATCAAAGTTGCATTAAATCTTTGGTTCTTACGTGCATGCGGTCCTAACAAATTCATGTGGTGAAGCAATATTTAGTTATTTTCCTATTGATACGGTCAAGTATTGGATTAAAAAAAAATAATTTCAGCAAAAATTACAATTTTGTCTTGCTAACACCTTAAATCACATTAAACACTCATGGGCATATGCATATGCAGTAAATCTGGTAAAAATCTATCTGCTCGTTAAAACCAACACAGCGCATTTTTTTTTAACCGGAGATGGCACTTTACTCCACAGAAAGTCGGCGATTACAGGGACGATTACATTTGCAGTTTGGGATGGCCTATAAACTTTTCATAAGAAAATGTGTGTTGTGCCCTAATGTTAAAAATAACTTACCTCCCCGACTCCTTTTTATTAATGAAAAACAGTCACACACTTAAAAGACTAAAATTCCAGGGCCTGCACCTGGTTAATTTTAGTTTTTATTGCCTAACCGAAAATCTACATTACCTTTTTTATAGCAGTTTCCCCGTTTAATCCTTAATTTCCCCTACAAGCTTGAGAGTTGGCTTCCCTGCTGATCTCGTAATAGGTCTGCGCATGCGCGGGCTTGGTTTGTCTATATAAGCAAGCCGTGGCATTGGAACACCATCATTTCTCCCAAACCCAAGACCTAGTCCATGGAGGGAAGGCCTGGGCAGGAGTAAAGGTAATGTACATTTTCGGTTAGGCAATAAAAATTAAAATTACCCGGTTGCACCTGGAAGTTTAGTCTTTTTATACCAGACGAAAATATCCATTACCTTTTTTATAGCAGACTTTGTCACCCGGAGGAGGGACTAGGTCGGAGCATCTCCCGCTTTACGAGTCAGCACCCCAAGGAACCAGTCCCGGTGAAGACAACCTCAAGCCAAAAACCCTTACCCATGGAAAGCAAATTTAGTAACTACACAAGCAATGCAATCCATTGATGTGGGTGGTTAAGAAGGCTACCTGTATATATATATTATTAATATTATTATTATTATTTTTTTTGAGGATTCATAACGAAACGAGAGTGTCGCAAGTGAGGTGTCGTCACCCAAAGGGGAAGGCAATAGTAACAGATAATAGTAATGCATGAATCTGCTTACCCTGCCTGGGAAGGTGATGGGTCTGCGACGCGCAGCAAGTAGAAACATGTGGCATAGGAGGCAATGGCTAGTGATGTAATCTCGGAAAAAGGGTAACAGGAATTGGCGAGGCAACAGTCCAATTTGATGATGAAGACGGGAATCAGGAAGAAACGTGTGTCCGTTAACACTGTGGTTTAGGTCGAAAGATTTATACTGTCATGGGCCAAAAGGTAACGACAAATTCGGACAGCCAGAGAAGAAAAAGTTGACGGCGAACGTACATCTTTCAAGTGCCATTCAAAAAGGGAATGACCATAGAAGCAGGTTGGTTCACCGAGACGGTAATAGCAGGAACAGATAGAATATAGTCAGGTTAGTTATGATAGCACTCGAAACCCAAAGGTCGCTCCCCTGGCTCAGGAACGACACTGAGAACAGGGCGGATCTCCTGACGGTAATGCAGAATGGGGACCGATCCCATGAAAAACCGGCATGAACACCAGTGCATCATCAAACTGCTAGACGGAGTAGCAAGACATACCGGGCAGATGTTGTGATGCAGCCGCTGACCATGACTGGAGACGAGCTTGTGAAACAAACAGCGGTGGGTCGGAGGTCGGAGAACAAGATTGTCTGGCTGTAGAAGATGGGTCGGCATATGGTGAAGGTAAGGGTGACGGAGCTGCGGCATGTAGAGCTGAGATGGTAGGTGACGGATCTTGTGAAGATGAGGAGGGAACCGTGGGAGACTGGAACGATGAAGTAGAAGGCGCGTTGTGGAGACGCCGTATTCGTGATCTGGCACAATAGTATGCGCGCCACGGTGGCGAAGTGAGAATGGGAGATACCCAGCGCCGATTGTTTTTTAACAGTGCATAGTTGACTCGTAGATCATGGTAGCGGCCCTGCAAAAGTTCGAGCTCATTTGAGTATGCTTCATTGGTGGCACGTAACATGGAACATTCAGCACGCACTTCATCCGTACTAGTTGCCGTGGCCTGAAGTGAGGGAATCACGGATGTGGAAGCATGGAGTGAGGCCAACTCGTCAGAAAATTGCGAAGAAAACTTCAACACAAAGTCAATATTAAAGTTGACTTTCTATATCTCGAGCGGAAAGATGCACTCCCCTAGTTAAGGCCTCCGTTAAAACAGCGGCAGAGGAAAAAGGCACAGCTGGCGGCGAAATAGGTAGCCGAGGAAGTGCAGGTAACCGTGGAGGATGAGGAACGCGGACAGGAGAATCGGTAACCGGTGGATTGACGGGCAGTACCACTCTCTTCGCCTGCATGGTTAGAGGCTTGCGTGGAGCGAAGGTTTGTTGCGGCACCTTTATGTGAACAGTTTCCTTGGCCTGAAGGGGATCCCACTGGAACCAGGTATAGCAGGAACAGCATCAGTCGAAGGGAGTGATGGACGTGAAGGAATGGCTAGTGCAACATTATTCCTAGATACACATTGTCCGGTGACTACATTCAGGTTAAGTGCTGCGTTCGAAGTCGGAGGTTGGGAACGAAGAGATGCTCTCTTCTGAGCCGCCCATAAGGCACGCTGACAGGAAAGTTTTTGTTTTCGGCGAATAACAATCCATTTCAAGGGAGAAATCTTAAGGCAAATCCTGCAGCGTTTCAAGTCACCATCACACTAGCGGTTTTTTTGACAGCATGGGTGTGGATCGAAGTCAACAGTCCCAGTATTAAAACCTAGACAACAACATGCTTTTGGGGAAGGCACATTGGGAACGGAGACTGAAGTATCCGTAGGAAACGAGATTGGTAGGAACGGTTCTTCCGAAGATGAAGAGTCCGACATGTTGATAGCAGGAACCCGACTAAAGGCGCGAAAACGAGAAGAGAAACAAAGCGCCAGCGCCCAGGTTTCTCTGGTATCAGTTGCGACAAACATCACGCACAGCTGAGGAAACGAGCCCGTGATTTTGAAAGTCGGGAACCAGTGTACGAGAACGGGTGGACGATGACTGGGATCACTAGATGAAACCAAGACAGACGTATGGGATCGCCATGAGGCGTGGAACGCCAATGTATGCGAGACAGGAACCGGATAATAATTTCGTAGTGTAAACAGGTCCCATGGTAATCGAGAACCGAGTGTCGGAGGAAAAATCGCAAGCGTGCTGAACATAGCAAGTCTTGGTCATGGGACGCAGGAAAGGAACCGGGACAGTGTTAGGCAATGGGAGGGGCTACAGTGTTCAACCGATAATACTGTAGGTTCGGAACTTAATACAGGTGCAGTCCCTGTGGTAATCGGGAACCGCGTGCCGAGGAACCGCTGCAAGCATGTTGAGAACAGCTACGTAGAGGACAGGGGACGAAGGGAGGAAACCGGGAATGTGCTGGCGAAAGTAACGGTTCACCGTTCTTGACAAAATGTTACTGGTTCGAGGCGTAAAACAGATGTGGGCCCCGCGGTAATGGGTAATTAACTAGTTTAAACTTTGCAAGTATACGTTTAGGCTCTCAATTCTAAATTTGTAGGAATTTAATTTTAAACTTGACAGTTTTGATAAAACATAAAAATGGGTATTTTTAGTTTTAAATGTGCAGTGAAGCGTAAAATAGTGATTTTAAGCACAATAACTGAAGGTAAGTATTTGTAGGTAGTAAGAACTGGCTTTCTCGTTTATTATAAACTTAAATTTATTCTAAACCTTTTGATTCTCTGAAGCTTTCTGCAGTCGCTAAAGAAGCAACGTCCTTCTGTGTTACATCCTGGCATTACGTCAAGTTTGGAAAAGGAAATTGATTACGTGTACTGCTTGAACCTCACGAGTTCTTTATTTAGAAGAAACTAATTTCTAGTCGAAATTTTTGCTGTAAACTTTTGTAATTTATTTGTTTCATTATGAAAATCGATTTAATATAAATTCTACTGTTGAAAATACTTTTCATTGTAAACTAAACATGTAACTGTTTGTTTTAATTTTGTCATTTAATAAACCAGTAGTTTATTTGAATTAAATTTCCGATTATTAACTTGAGTTTAAATGATAGGAAATTAATTATTTATCCTGTAGCTTTTAACTTAAGCCCCTCCGTGGTGGCAGTGGTAAAATTTTTTTGTAAGCTCACGCTTCTGACACTATTCCCCTATCACGCCAGTAGATCGAACTATGTCTAATAAGTCAAACTATGCAACGCAAAGTAACTAAATTCTCCACAACTGTAAACCAGATGTCGGTGCATGCCTACAAGCACCTCCCGTCATAGCATCTGCCGCTACACATGTAAAAAAGTGAAATGTATAATCAAATAATAATCAACATAATAATATATAAATGTATAAATGTATAACCAAATGCACATCTCAATTTCAGCTAGAAGAATGACAGAAGATATTTAGCCAGTTTAAACCACACACGACAGCTGTTTGCCTTGGCACACATATCACGTGACTGGCCTAGCCCACTTGAACGGCCAAAGATCTGCTATTCTCGTTCATCAGTGGCTAACTCATGATGACATCACGGCTGGCTTGTGGTATAAACATCAAAATTCAATGGGATAGACTAAACATTAGCCAGTCGAAGCCTACAGTGTAAACACAAACAAATGGTGCAAGCACCGTATTTTGTTATCGACGGCCATTGGGAAGGAAGAAGCTGGTGACCAGTGAACATGTATCACGGCTGGTTCGGGCCTTTGTGAACGCACGACCAAGGGTTAAGCAATTGTTTCCCAGATGGAACTTACCGTTGGTGTTGGCTAGTTTTGAATTGGCACCTTACGAACCTCCTTGTTCGGCTTCGTTGCTCCTGCTATCGCAGAAGACCCTATTTTTGGTGGCTCTGGCTTCAGCAGCTCGGCAGAGCGAGCTGGCTGCTCTGGTGAGAGATGGAAAGTACATTCGTTTTGCTCGAGACGGGTCGTCCGTGTCGTTGGGTTTCCCAGCTGAATTCCGTGCGAAGAACCAGAGACCGGATGTAGCACCGAAGCTTTTGGTAATTAAGGCTATGAAGCCAGTGGCTGATCCAGGGAGTACGGAGTGGACCCAATGCCCGGTTCGGGTCTCCGGCTTTACATGGACAGAACCAATTTGACGGAGCAGTCTGGACGTTCGCAACAAGCAGAATCTACACTCACTCCGTTGTTTTTGCAATGGGATCAAGCTTCTGGAGGTGTCCTTCCCTTACCACTGTCACCAGCGAAGATAGGGAAGTGGATCTGTGAGGTCATCAAGCGGGCGTATGAACAAGGGCCAGACCATCTGGACGTCCCTGCGAATGTGAGGGCCCACGAGTTGAGGGCTTTGGCTGTGTCTTGTACCTTCGCGTCTGGTACCCCCCTAAATGATGTGGTTGCAGCCTGCTCTTGGACCAACAAGAACACCTTCATCGCTCCTTATCTTCGCGAAACAAGTACAGCGAATGGGAGTGGTCTGGTGCATCCCCATGTGGCAGCTGGAAGTATTGTTGGGGAGTGAGTGAGTTTTGTGTACACAGTGGTGGTGTGATGGCACGACACGAGGAGCGTTGCAGTGTCATCCTGCCCACTGGAACATTCTCTAAATGGGAGTGAGAAGGTAGGCGAAGGCAGTTGAAGTTCAAACAACACATCACAAGGCAGTGTTTGGTGTTGAATTGGACAAATTCCTGCTTGAGTGCATTCTGGAGAGATCCCAACCCGGCACGAGGAGTGTTGAAGGGTTGACCCACATGAACTTTTTCCTAGTGGAGAAGATGTGGATAAACTACACCTTGTACGCAGCAGACAGTACACAGTGGAAAGGTGGACGGTTGTCATCACTGTTGCAGCGTCATCTTGCCCACTGGAACATTCTCTAAATAGGAGTGAGAAGGTGGGCGAAGGGAGTGGAAGTTCAAACGACACATCACAAGGCAGTGTTTGGTGTTGAATTGGAAAAATTCCTGCTTGAGTGCATTCTGGAGAGATCCCAACCCGGCACGAGGAGTGTTGAAGGGTTGACCCACATGAACTTTTTCCTGGTGAAGAAGATGTGGATAAAATGCACCTTGTACACAGCGGACAGTACACAGTGGAAAGGTGGACGGTTGTCATCACTGTTGCCCGGCGGCAGTACCAGTGAGGCATCGCAGTCCATGGCTGAGGACCTTCGTCTGAGACAAGTGCTGAGGTGGGTGAAGGTCTAAGCTAACGATGTTTAAGGTGTGTTGTGTACTGTATTATCAATGTGGTGTGCAATGCAACGAGGAATAGCAGGGTTCGTGCTGTCACACCCGCCTATTGGACAAATTAAGCACATACTAGAGGTTAGTATTTTACAGATAGTAAGAAACGACAATTTTAACTTGATTAAAATTAGTTTTTACTATCCTAAAATACTTACGTCTAGTAGGACCCGCCCAGCCTCCCTGCTTCGCTGAACCCTGGATAAGTAAAGTTGTGGGTTCCGGAAAACGACGTGCCATTGTTGGGTTGGCGCTGGCTTGTTGGAGGCAACGATTGTTGCGCACCAAGTGGCATGTAGGCTAACCTCATTGCATTGCAAGTGTTGTAGGTATTTTAAACTTTTAAGGGGTTTAAAAAATCGGGTAGAAAAGCAAATCGAAAACGATTTTACACGTACATCAATTGCACAATCGAAATTGATTTCGTGAATGTACAAAGTAGACTTCTCTTCACGGACGCATCCTCCACAGGCTGGGGGGCGTACTTCGAGGGTCTCATGATGGCGGGAGTGTGGTCAGATGAGGAATGCCAGTTACACATCAATGTTCTGGAGAAGCGAGCAAAACGTCTGGCGACGCAGGTCAAGGAAGGAGTTTGCGTGGGAAGACGGTGATAGGCGGGGATGGCTATGATGCACAACAATCAAAGTTGCACCAACAACAATCGTTGCAACAATTGCGACGACAACCGTTGACACACGAGGATGCACACACGCACAATCTACACACCGACACACAATGCACCCGAATTGGTGCCCCGAATTGGACCCACGCTAGACCCCGAATTGGGCCAACGCATCTATGCCAACGTGCGTCACGAATGCACTCAAACGTACGTACGTTACCATGCGCGTACCATACACTCACATGCGCACACTGCCTGAGGTCACTGCCTGCGGAGACTGTGTGCGGAGTGTGCCTGGGCAGTCCTGCGGAGTGTGTGTGCGTGTTGTGTATGGGTACATAATACCCTCATGACGAACGCACTCACTCCAACGTACGTGCCAACGTGCATCATATGTTGTCGTGCGTTGGACCCCGAATTGGTGCCCCGAGCGTGGGTCAACAATCGTTGCGAAAAGTTGCTGTTGGATGTGCGTGCATGCATCCTCGTGTGTACATTCGAGTTTGTACTTTGTGCTTCACTACATAAGCACGCGACATCGGACTAATTTCAACCATTTGTGCAGCACTTCTGACACCTCATTTTCGTCCCAAAATCACATCAAAACCCGGTAAAACTACATGGCAACCACTGGCAACCGCAGAGTGAATGTCCTGAGGGTTTAATTCTTCATTATTTTCACACGAACATTCGGGAAAATCCCCCGACGCGAACAAAATGAAATTTCGGGCAAGGAACACGAAACGCCGGATTCCCTGGCGAAAAGCAAAAAAGAACAGAGCAAACATTACACACGTCTGCCTTGTCCCATACCCGAAAACGAAGTGTCATTGTTGGGCTGGCGCCGGCTTGTTGGAGGCAACGATTGTTGCGCACCAAGTGGCAGATAGGCTAACCTCATAGCATTGCAAGTGTTGCAGGTGTTTTAAACTTTAAAGGGGTTTAAAAAATCGGGTAGAAAAGCAAATCGAAAACGATTTTAGCACATACTAGAGGTTAGTATTTTACAGATAGTAAGAAAGTGAAGAGCTTTCTGGCTGGACTAAGGTTTGTGATTTCCGTCGAATGGTTTCTTTCACCAAAGGCAGGCTGATTTGCGTTAAGTACAGTGAAGCAATTCCAGGGGTTAACACCCAACGTAAGGTATGGAGCATAAACGTCCGGATGCCAGGGTTTGCGGAAGGATTAGTGTCTTTGTCATGACTTGAAGGATGGATTCTTGATTTATTGTTCTGACCTTTTTGGTATAGCGGGAGAAGCGGGAGAAAATATGTCGCTTTCACTTGTGCAACACGCATGCGTGACGCAGAGCAATCGAAGGAGGAGCTATGTGAGGATGAGTACATTTATCGACATGTTTCACCATCTCCCAAAAAGTCATTCCGTGTCGGAGCTATTCAATCGAACTGAGTGAAACAGTATATGACAGATATACGTAATGAAGTGATGGAAAACAGCATTGCTACCCATCACATGGAAAATGAGCACAAAATTGGATGGGATAGGACTAAATATGCTAAAATTGAATGTCCCATACAATAGACACTTAAGATGCCTAGAATAACTTGCGATTAAAGAGAACACGCAGCACTAATGAGAATATAGGGCCCGTCAACCCAGGAATTCCTTTCTGCTGAGAAGAGAATTCCCCGAACTACTTTCGAAACAGTAGAATAGGGTGCCTGATAAACACAGGAGGCCATGCTAGGATTGGATAGCTACTTTCAAATAGTGATGCTGAAGCAGCCGATGTAGTCAGAAGCTTTCTAATTAATAGTGCCTGATGAAGACAGACTAAGACAGTCTGTCCAAAATTCGCAAGAATACTGGTAGTGTATTATTAATCTAAAATTGTGTGTTTATACGGTGTTAAAGTGTTAAAGTGTTAAAGTGTTAAAGTGTTAATACGGTAATGATCTTTCATAGTAGAAACCGTTACCGAATTTTCAATGTACAGTTATGTCTGTTGGGGTTGAAACATCGGGCAAAAGATTATTGTTGACAGTCGGGGATTGCGTAATCACGTTCTGGTCAGAAATGGCAGAGGATGTGCACAGACTTCAATTTGGGTCAACGGACTAGGAAAGTAACTTGCGCGCACAGAACTGGTTTTGGAGTAAAAGGAATAGATTTTTGACTACATACGTTACTACAAGTAGATTCCGACTAGTGGTGTACCGATTCTGATACCAATTCTGAGTACAGTTCCATGGTATCGGAACCAGTACCGGAACCGCTATCTTGATTGGACGATACTGAATACTTTGGGGCCATTCAAAAACCACGTGGTCAGCCAGGGGGTGGGGGTCGGCTTTCGGCACAAGTAACCACAATGGGTGGGAGGGGGAGTTTCCAAGTAAACCACGTGGCTATTGCATTCAAGGGAAAGCCCTTATTAAGACACGCTAGTGTGTAGGCCGCCAAGATAAACGATAACATCCAGATAAAATATATATATGATCATGGCGACCACTAGACACGTTGTGTCTTTACAGCTAAGGTAGTTTGGCTGTTTTCAGCTATCTGAGGAAAAACGGGGTTTTACCCCTAAAAATAGTTTTTACTTATCCTAAAATACTTACCTGTATTTTATATGCTTTACAAGTTTTGGAAATGCCTTTCGTCCCAACCTTTAATTTAAACGCACTCCGGGCCCTTGCAATGGCGCTCCCTGGGGCGCATGACCACCGTCAGGCGGCGCCCCTTTCCCGCTACTCGTCACAGTTTGTCTCACTAATCCCTAAGGACCGTTCGACGCGGGAGGCGGGAGGGTTCTTACAGGTAAGTATTTTATATGCTGACTTTGTCCTACCCCTTAAGGGGTAGCGTCGAACCCTGCGCATTGCCAGTCCCTCATACTAGATTAAACTTCATAAAAGCTCAACCTCAGTGTGCTGTATGTATACGTAACCTGCTTCTCAATTCTGCCTCAACCCTCACCCGCTGCTATGACGGGTTTTCATCTGTGGTGCAAGCCGGCAGTCTCAAACACCTCTCGGAGTGATCCTACTGCTTGATTTCACTACTGACCATTCGTCCACCCACGGTGCACCCAACGAATGCCAGCGATGCTGCCATCACTAGCCGCTCGCAAGTATCCAGGGCTTATCTGTCCCAGACACTGCCAAACCCTTGAGACCTCCATGTAAACCTAACACCACTGACGGGGACCCTAACGTCCCCATCTACCTAGGGAGCAGACTCTACTAACTAGAGGAAGGAGCCTCCTCAGGGTTTAAAATCGTTACCCTGGAGCCCCGGGGCTGATGCGATGCCACTCGTGACCAGTCACCTGCTTACCGGAACACTCCCTATCTCGTGCCAACGCCGTCAATCCACTCCGTCGTGCTGCCGGAGAGTCCACACACCCTCACCTGTCAACCCTTAGGTTACACCCACCCCGGGTGTCCCATGCCACCTCTTCACCTGAAGATCGCAACACAAACAAGCATTTGGGAGTGGCCAGCTAACCCCACCTGTCACACTTGCCTGGGGCAGGTAGGAGTCCAACACCACCTGAAGGTACCTGAGCCGACCTAATGGTCGGATTAGTCCACATCACGGACTTGACCAGTTGACACACCTCAGTAAGGGTTGCCGCGTCTAGCGCATCCCCAAAATCATAGTATGACTAACAAGGCACGGTGGGGGCCAACGTCACAAGGAATACCCGCCTGCTCCCAACAAAGAACGCACACTGGTTCGCTGGGTAACCAGTATCGATAAAACTTGAAACTAAGTGGCGAGCGCAAGAATTCGTTTCATAAAATTATTCCCCAAAAAGGGAAAAAGGCCACTGGGCAATACACTGCTCACCAACCGGGAACTCGCACCGGTCCGCTAATACCCAATAATTTTCAAGTCACCTAAGTTAACGGTGTACCACTCCCTGCACGCAGCATTTCGCTTCATGTATAAACAACCCCTTAGAGATAATATCTCGCTAGGAATTAGACTGCTCGCCAACACCGCAGTGAGTCGAGGTTTACATAAGAGCAACTAATAACTAACACGAGTGGTAAGGTACAAGTGCCATGAACGGCGTCTCAGAATTCATTGCTTATGGATCTTCCAAGAACTTCTCAAATATATAAACGACCGAGAAAAATCTCAGACAATTTCGTAACCCCAACGTACCAACAGTCCAGGGCAGTAAACACTATCTCCTAAAACACATGTCCACAGGTGTTGTACCGTGGACACAGCTGAAGGAGGTCCAAGTAGCCACGAAAACCGACCTTCACAGCAATTAGTTCTCACCACTTTACACTACTCAATGCCACCGTAGTGACCACCGGCAATGTCACCAGAAATCAGCTATGTTAACGCACCCGGCTGGAGTGTCATCCGCATGTCACCTAAAGTGTGATGCCGGGCAGCCCCAACGTGTGCTCCCTCGGCCGGCTCTCGGGATGGAATCGACTGAACCGGCCAATATAATGGAGGTCAGTGGCTTTAGCGCCACCGGACTCTCGACTGACCTTGCCCAGATTTAATAATCGACTGGAAAGGCAGCCGTGATCTGCCATCGACCTGCTAAACACAGCTCCTACTCCAAAGTGCCAGATCCAATTCAATGGGTAGCTAGAGACCTGCCGTCATCACTCCATCCCTGTCACAATGTGATTCGAGAGTAGCCTACTGAGCGTCAAATAGCCCTCGAATCACAGTTACATTTTCCCCAAAATCAAAACGCCTAATCATTAACCCCATCCCGCAAATCTGAGGCACAAACACGCAATGCTAACTTATGTCAGTTGCCAATCATAACTGCACCCCACACATCCATCAACCGACACAGATGGTATCAATTTACCATGCTGTAAACCATGTACTGGCCATACTGCATTACAGCCACCGAGAGGAGTTTTACAATAAAATCATGCTATGACCAGGAGACTGTAATTTCAAATCTACTGCCAAAGTCTTTACGGCTTAAACTTCCTATAGTAAAGTGATAAAGCGAGTTTCCAGTTGATCACAACGAATACAAGAACCTCCGTCTCCGGCCTGTCAACCCTCACAATACAGGGAGACCATTCGGCCACTGAGTACCCATACAAGGTTAGCCAACATTTTAATCTAGAAAACTAATTAAAATAGAGTGGTGAGTGCAATAATAAGAACTTTTTAAGACTTATAAATATAAGAATACAATGACCAGAATGTGGCAATGTTACACAATACCTCAATCGCCAATAAATTCTGCTAAAGGCGAGTTTATCCCACCCTACTACGAACCCAAAATCCTATCAAAACAATCGCCAAAATATACTTCTTAAAGTAGGCTTATCCACCTTCGAAGAGCCGTGGACGCCATCAACGTAATGATGGTCAAGGTTACTTACCAAAGCAACCTTAACCCAAGTTACCAGTGAACATCATGCTTTGGCTAAACGTCTATCGATTGCCTAAAATAAATTGATCGGCTAAAAGAAAAATCGGCTGGCCGCAATAAATCCAGTAAGGATGTCCAGTCTATTGGTTGGCCTTCGGATAAGGCCAAATCGATTAAGGACGACTGACCTACAGGAGCCCAAGTAAACACAACCGTGCGACTAACACCCATGTGTCCCAGCGGTCTGGGACCGTGACACTGATGTGCCCCAGTGGTCCGCGACCGCTGCCTATGCCACCACGCCAAATGCTAGGTAAGCAATCGACTAAACCGTCCCGATTTACTGGCGGTTTATTTGTCCGTTGACTCGGCGCAAACAGCAATAATGTGACTACGGCTGGCACACAGGTAAATCGCAACTACAATCCACCTAGAACAAACTAAGGGAATCGTATGAGAGTTTCTTCCATTTCTTCATTCCTGTTGCATTGTGAATCAAGGGTACTGCGCATCAAGCCAACCCATGAAATCACTGCCACAGTTTCCCGGGTGTCAGACAAAACACCACAACCCAAATTGGAAAGTCTCTATGATACTTGTTTGCGAACCAACTCGCAAAAACCAAACGTCCACTTCTACTGCCAGTCCATACACCATGATCACACCGACTGGAGTGATAG
>JAHWFP010074531.1:0-29179 GCA_023313725.1 Lithobius niger
CCCCCCCCCCCCCCCCTCCCCCGCACACATCGATCGTACATCATGAGAGGCACGTGTCCTTACACGCAGTACTACCTAGACCAGGCGGGTGGGGGTATACCCGTGTACTACGGTCGTCACGGAGCCCAAACCGGAAACGGATTGGGGTCAATTTTATCTAGCTTAGGAAGAATGGCTATGCCATTTTTAAAGGGGATAGGCAGCTTCCTCGGACGAACGGCTCTCTCTACTGGCGTCGGTATAGGCTCCGACGTGCTGGGAGGCAAGACGTGGAAAGATGCTTCGCGTGACAGGTTTACGGAAGCTGGACGTGACGTCATGAGCGAAGTTGGAAGAAGATTACAACAACGAGGGAGTGGTCGTAAGCGTAAAAGAAAAGCTTCAAAAACTAAACCTAAGTGTTGTAAAAAACGAAAAAAGAAAGGGTCGAAGCCTAAAACCATTCTAGATTAAGCCAACCTATATAACTACCTGTCTTTCCCCCTTCGGTGTCATTTTACGTCAGGAGGGTCAGTATGGCGTACCTTCACCCAAATTCGTGCGAATGTCTGCTGAATAATTTAGATTTGTTCAGCGTCAGCCCCGTTCAGTTATCGCTTCAAAAAACTAAAATGGTAGAGTATAGACCCGTCGCTACGATAGGAGCTAATCAAGTAATCGATTTTTTGGTTCCGGGATCCGACGATTACATCGATATATCACAAACGTTAATTTACATGCGTGTTAAAGTTGTAAAATCGAGCGATGGTTCGGCCTATACGGCGGACGAAAGTAAACTGATGGGACCCGTCGATTTGTTGTTGCACGGACTTTTTTCTCAAGTTGACATCAGTCTGAACGGTAAACTGGCTACTGGTACCAACGACCATTACGGATACAAAGCATTATGAAGACTATTTTGAGTTACGGTAGTGAAGCAAAAAAGACGCAGTTGGAATCCTCACTTTTTGCACCCTATGCTACGCGATAGAACAGAACGGCGAGTGGGGCTGAGCTAGATCTGATAGGACGAGTCAGTCACGATTTAGTGAACCAGTCACGACTTCTGCTAAATAATACAGAACTGAAATTCAGATTCGTGCCTCAACGAGCAGAATTCTGCATGTATTTAAACGCCGCAGGTATAACCGCCGCCCTCTCGCCCGTCATTGTTCCGTTAGATGCGGCCCTCTAAATTCGCAAGGTTACCCCTTCCCCCTCTATTCTACTAGCTCACGCCAGAACGCTCAGTTCAGTTTCCTCGGCAAAATACCCTTACAGAAAAACTGATTTTAAGAGTCACACTTTGTTACAAGGTACACGCAGCGCGACGATCGACAATATTTTCAACGGTGACGTTCCTAGTCGAGTTACTATAGGATTAGTTAAACACGCAACCTTCAATGGGGTTTATTCAAACGACCCCTTTTTCTTCGAACATTTTGGTTTGACTTCGTTAGCTCTGTCGGTCGACGGGGTGATGCACAACTCAAAACCTCTAACTTGTGATTTTGACAATAATAAATATGTGCAAGCTTACATGTCGCTGTACGAAGGACTAGGAATACAGTACCACAATACTGGCGTGGACATATCTTACGCCGATTACAAGTCGACTGGTAAGACATTGTTTTGCTTCGATTTGACAGCCGACGGAAACTCGAACGATCCTACTCACGTGTCTTTAGCTAACAATGGCATTGTGCGTGTCGACTTGAAATTTTCTACTGACTTGGCTCAAAACGTCACGGTTATGTTTTTGGGTGAAAAAGAAGCTTTGTTGGAAATTGACGAAAAACGAAACGTACTCTCTACAGAATGAATACGAAACAAATAGACGATATATTGCGTTCGTTGTGTAGTGATTTTCAAGGTGTGTTCCCTTCTAATCATATTCCGGAAGGGAACGGTTGGTCCGTTATTAATCTCGACAAATGTGACAAGCCTGGCAGTCATTGGGTGGTTTTGGGTGACTGCGAGTACTTTGATAGTTTTGGATTGTTACCTCTTACAAGTACTTTGCTCGAACATTTAAAGAAAAGGTGTGATGGAAATAGGTGGTGGTACAATACTGTAAAGCTTCAAGATTTTAACACGAAAACTTGTGGTCATTTTTGTATTTATTATATCTTAAAACGTTGCGAAGGGGCTTCCCCTCTTCAAATTATTGATTTTTTAAGTGTTAAACCTGATGTAGAACGGTTTGTTTACGAATATGTTAATAAGCTCGTAGTGTAATTGTTTATTTTTATGTTAAATAAATTTGTGTAATTTTTATTTATTGTGTATTTTTCTTATTCCTCAGGCATAGAGATGTTCACGTGTGGACAATGCGGACGGACGTACGGGACGAGGGCGCTCCTGGCACGGCACACGAGGGCCTTCCACGACCGAAATCACGTTTGTGACGTGTGTCATAGGTCCTTCGCAAACGACATCAACCTGCGACGGCACGCCAGAGCACACCTCGTCACGTGCCCCGTCTGCCGGCATACATTCCCGACGCACGATGCTTTCCTGCATCACAGCATCGAGGCTCACACCACCCGACCACCAGAGCCACCAGTGTTCAAGGAAGAGGCGTCGGCGTTTAAGTCGTACTTCAAAAGGTTTACGTATACGTTGTCCAGCGATACGCGTGACGTCACTGACTATTTGGAGAACGTGAGACGTAACCTTTTGACTCTGTTCTCCTCTCTACTCGAACAGATGGGGCAATTTAAATTTCTACTCTGTATCAGCGTTGTTTTGGAGAAAATACGTTTCGATGGAGAAACTGAACGTATGCCCATCTATTTGCGCAGTGGTTTTCATCAACTGTTGTGTTCAGATTTTATTGATACTGAATTACTTGGTGCCATTTGTAAACTTCTTGATCAATTGGACACTTTTCAGAAACATGGTTCGGGTTGGGTGGTTTTTAGGATCGACGGTTGTGACGTTCATGTGGGAAGGTATGTACCTTTAAGCGGCGGGTGTGGAAATGTAGTACTTGACAAATTTTTGCGAGATAAGCATGCTGTAGTGAACGTTTTGTGTGATGACAATAAGTGCTTCGTGTACAGTGTCCTGGCTGGGTTGTATCCTGCGAATGATAACATCAATAGAGTGAGCCATTATCGTAAATATGACAAATGGTTGGATTTTAGCGGGCTTTCCTTTCCTACACCTATAAGTGAGATTGCAAAATTTGAATCACGGAATAACTTGTGCATTTTATTGTATGGGTACGAAGAAAAAAATGTCTTTCCAATTTATTTGAGTAAACGAACCAATTGTCGGGAAGTTAAACTATTGTTGGTTAACGGTAATCATTACTGTTGGATTAAAAATTTCAATAGGTTGGTGCATACAAACGATAAGAAATATGTATGTCACTATTGTTTCTCGTACTTCCGTTCCGACGCTGCTTTGGTTGATCACCTTAGTTTATGCAGGACATTTGAACCTCAACAAATCAAAATGCCTACTGAGAAACTGTACATGAAGTTTACGAGGTACGACAAACAATTACCGGTGCCGTACGTGATGTATCTAGATTTTGAATCTATACTTACTAAACTCAGTACGTGTAAGCCGGATTCTTCATCCTCTTTTACTCACAAAACGAGTTTGCACCAACCTTGTGGCTATTCTTACGTTGTGGTTGCGCACGATGGCAGCGTTTACGCTCATAGGGTATTTCGAGGTGAAAATTGCATGGAAGACTTTTTTACTCATTTAGAAGTGGTTTATGACGAAATTGAAGAGATTAAATGCCGAATGCTTCCTTTGGTACCTGATTATGCTTGGTTGTTAGATTATGCTAACGCGACTCATTGTCATATTTGTGGTAATTTGTTCGCCGTTGGTGACATCAGGGTACGCGACCACTGTCATTTGAGCGGTAAGTATAGGGGAGCAGCTCACAATGCGTGTAATTTACAGTACAGGTTTAAGAGCTTTTTACCCATATTCTGTCATAATTTGCGTTCATACAACGCGCACCTCGTAGTGAGAAGTTTGTCTTATTTTAAAAATAAGAACATTTCTGTCATTCCACAAAATACTGAAAGGTTCACCTCGATACAAGTTGGAAATTACAGGTTTTTAGACAGTTTTTAATTCTTGTCCGCTTCTTTGAGTACTTTGGTTGGAAACTTAACCGATTTTCCTATAATGAGGAAAATTTTTCCAGAAACTCACGCTTTGTTGACCAGGAAGGGTGTATATCCTTACACCTATTGTGACTCATTTTCGAAATTTAATGAGACTCAATTGCCGCCCAAAGAAGCTTTTTATTCAGATTTGACTAATACTCATATTAGTGACGACGAGTATTCGTACGCTGGTACAGTTTGGAGAGAAACAAATTGTAAGACTTTAGGTCAGTATCACGACATGTACGTTTTGGCTGATTCGACACTTTTGGCCGATGTGTTCGAACAATTTAGAGCTCTTAGTCTGAAACAATACAATTTAGACCCTTGTCATTTTTTCACCCTACCTGGTCTGAGTTGGGAAGCTGCGCTTAGAATGACGGGTGAGAGGTTAGAATTGTTGCAAGACGTAACAATGTACAATTACTTCACTGCGGCCATACGAGGTGGTGTTAGTATAATATCTAAACGGTGCGCCCGTGCCAATAATCCTTTGGTGTCAAATTACGATCCTGATGTTGAACGAAGTTACCTCATGTACATTGATGCCAATAATTTGTACGGCTTTTGTTTGAGCATGTCATTACCTTATTCGGGTTTTGTATGGTTAACGGAACGAGAGCTCGCTTCGCTCGATTTGAATTCTTTGCCTCCTTGTATAGTTAAAGTTGACATTCAGTATCCTGACAATTTACACGATTCACATAGTGACGTTCCTTTGGCTCCCGAGCATGTGGTGATAACTGAAGATATGTTGTCCCCCTTTAACAGAGAACAGGCTGCTAAACAAGGCCCTTACGTTCAGGGTCGAAAATTAGTTCCTCATTTGAATGAACGTAAGGAGTACATTTGTTATTACAAGAATTTGATGTATTACGTTACGAAAGGGCTTAAAGTCACGAAAATTCATTCTGGCATTAAATTTACCGAGAAGGCTTGGTTGGCCCCTTACATCTCTTTTAACAGCATGAAACGAAAAGAGGCAAAGAGTGAATTTGAGAGATCTTTTTACAAGCTGGCAAATAATTCGATTTTGGGGAAAGCCATTCAAAATGTAAGGCGGTACATGAATGTGAAAGTGAGTACTAACGTGAAAAAGTCTCTCAAATTGATGAGCAAGCCTACGGTCGAGTATTTCGATATTTTGGACGATAACTTGATGCTTTTCAAAATGCGTAAACAGACTGTTACTTTGGACAAACCTGTTTTTCTTGGCTGTACTGTTTTGGAATTAAGTAAATTGGTAATGTATTCTCATCACTGTGACTACATGTTAGACAAATACGGTAAGAATTGTAGATTGTTGGGAAGCGACACTGATAGTTTTTTTTACGAAATCAAAACTGACGATGTGTACGCTGACATGGCTCAATCTTTACATCTTTTTGATACTAGCTCCTATCCGATGAGCCATCCCTTGTATTGTACCGATAACAAGGCTGAACCTGGAGTTTTCAAGGATGAGTGCAATTCAACGCCTATAGAGGCATTTATTGGTTTGAAGAGTAAATTGTATTGTTACACTTGTAATAATAATGTCAAGAAAGTGGGTAAGGTGGTTCAGCGGTCTGTCTTGCAGGGTACTGTTACGTTCGAACATTACAATAGGTGTTTGCGTGATCACGAGTATTTCAGTTTTGAGCAGTCTAGTATCAGGTCCTATCTCCACGAAGTTTACAGCATTGTTCAAAATAAATTGGCTTTATCTGTAACCGATACGAAAAGGTTCGTTGATTGTACAGGCTTGGATTCTGTTGCGTATGGTCATTACACGTTACGAGACAAGCAATAAATATTTTTTATTTTTCTGGAACGTGACAATGATGACTACTTTAGTACGAAAACCTTTTTCGTCATGTTCTGAATTTAAAAATATTTGTTGTTTATGACATCCTTGATTGTTTTAATGCTTTTTGTATGTCTGTTGTTTTTTACTATAAACGGTGAAGGATTTTACATTTTTGATTGGTTTTTGGCTTTTCATGGTTATGGGTTTTGTATTTTGTTGGTTGTAGTTTTGGTTCATAGAAATATTAAAGGTTCTTGTTGTATATAAAGGCTTGCCTCTTGCGTCTTCCTTTCATTCAGTTGCTAGCGTTCGTTTGTTATGGATTTACACGATGATGAAGTAGTTGACGATGGGGACTTGACTAAGGTTGAACAGGCTATTTACTCCGCAGTACCAGAAAAATACAGGTTTTATATTTCGCATCAAATAACACGTATAAAATCACGTAAAGATGTAATGGGCTGGACTAAAAAACGAGAGCTTATTTTTAATGACAATGTTGTTACTGGGAGCGATATTGTTGAACTGATGGTACATTTCTGCCCGGGAAACAAAAGGAAACCTAAACCAATAGGATTTGATGAGTTACTGTTGGGGCTGTGTAAAATAGACCCTCCTTATTTTACTCATCGAACTATATGAACTGGTGTTGTTCAGGGCTCAATTCATTTGTTGTACCATTTTCGTCATGGATGGTTACCGGCTGTTACTCGATGCTGCGAGACATCCTTGGTTTTTTAAGGCATTCTTATTGCTGTTTTTACTGTTTAATTCAGTAATGTTGACTTTAGACTTTCTTCGTATTTCCCAATAGACAACTGAAGAACACCAATTTGTGTCGTCCATTTGTTCCATTGCAGATGTTGTGAAATGTAAAACTGAAAGTTTATTGCATCTAATTTTCTTTTGTTTTCTTCATGCGCTAGTACTAGTGTGTTTGCTTACATAGAACGAAATGGTACAATCATTCCTTTTTCCCATAATGAATTTGAAAACATGTACGTACATGTCAAGTCAATACTTGCATTGTAGTTTGTTCATATGACCTGAATAAAAGGTTTGGTGTGGCTTGAATGGTTTCTGAGTCTATTTCTTTTCCGATTTGTCTAATACCTACAAAGATCTCAGTGACTTCGAGTACTTTCTTAGGTTTTCAATATATGAGAGGGGTATAGAAGGGTAAATAGGGGTAAGAAGGGTAAATCATGTTGGGTGGGTAAAACACTTAATTGTGACGTCATTTCCGGGTGAAAAATGCATTTTTTGACGTCATTTCCGGTTTGTGACGTCATTTCCGGTTTGTGACGTCATAGATCCAATATGGCGGATCCAAGATGGTGGCATTTCCGGTGTGTTAGTACGTACACCTTCTTAGGCTGGAAATGACGTTAAAAAACCGGAAATTTACGTCAAAAACCGGAAGTGACGTCATAAACTGGAAGTGACGTCATAATCCAAGATGGCGGCGGTGGTCACGTGACCGGAAGTGATGGTACTACGTACTTTTATCTTACTACTATTCACCGGCAGCCCGCCGCTGCCGCGGCCGGGCTACCGGCTGCCACCGCGACAGCTGGAAGCCAGCCGAGAGTTAGGGCCAACCGCTGCCGCTGCGAAAGTAGCGGCTAACCGACGCGGGTGCGCCAGAGGTACCGCGAGACTTCCGCCCGGTCAGAGCGTCGTGTTGGGAGAGTCGCACGATGGTCGACATACCTCGGAATTGAACCAGTCCTCTAAAGGGACCCACGTTCTTTAGGTCTATTTTTGTTCTTCAGTACATCACGAGTCATGATTTGTTTTGTCATGTGACTTACATAGACACGTTACTGCACGTATACTCAACTATGGAACCTTGGGTTTTCTTTTTACCAGGAGTGCATAAAGGTTGACTGGATAAGAGCTAACAGTATCCTGTTGTATTGTTTTTATGCGTTTAACGGCACATTTACATACATCCACGCTATACTGGTCCTTTTTATTCGGTTCTGATTCGAAACCGAACCTATATGCATATCTTGGATCGTCACATCTTCGGTTGTGACAAGACGTTCTATATTGAACACGGGGACGGAATTGATTTAGTGTGGTTTAAATTGAGAGTTAATTTAGTTTAGGCCTCTCTACACGGCAACAATTATGCACTCAAAAATGTATTTTACGCACTATTCAATAAAAGAAAACACACAGACACGTTCGTTTTTGTTGTTAATGCTTTTTTTTAGTTCTTTAATCATTGCGAAATTTACAGACATCAATCGTGGGAATTGTAGTAACTGCTATTAATTACTCTCGCCACTAAATATGGATAAAATTGAGCATATTTCAAGATGAATGGGTCGGACAAGTCGACAACTCTTTCGGTGTGTTTGCTCAACCAGGCTGGAAGAAGGGTTTCGAACGGTAGTACAAATTTATCTTCGTCTATCAGATTCTCTACTGGCATTGGATCGTTCTTATAAATGTCCATTAAAACATTTCGTCTAGTAGTTTTTGTATTCAACGGTTTTATTCCTAACATGGCACTAGTCGAAATAGTCTTTACGATACTCATCACTGTATCTTCCTTTTGAGGCATGTGAAAACGAAAGTAGAACTGGACACCTCCAGGCTGAGAGCCGACGCAGAACGATTTCAATTGGAATTCACCGGTCAGGGCGTCGATAATGGTGGCGCACAAGTTCTTGTCGGTGTTGGGTGAGATGATGTGAGCGCCGTAGGTGAGGAACGTACCGGCCGTTGCAGGATTCTTTTGCCGCTGTTTTACGGCCGTCTTTACTTTGGGAGCTGCTAACAGTACGTTTGACATGGTGAGGAATCCAACGATGAATGACGTCTTTTTCTTGAGTATTATTATATACGTATTATTATATTATTTCTTAGTTTAATATGACAGACTTTCAAAACGTATAAAAAAAAAACGTGTCAAATCAGACAACTTGTGAATTTTAGGTTAACATATTAACCCATTCGTTGATTTGATCCAAGGAAGCCTTGATGATGGCAAACTGCTCGACCGAAATACAATAGTTCTTTATTTATCATTACGAAACTGAGACGTTTCTCCCCGTAAAGTAGCTCACGCCAAATGTAGGTGTCGTATGCAACACTTCTGCAAGACGTGATCCGTTTAATTGTGCCGACCAACAGTCGAACGATTGTACCATTTGGTACCAATCTGGTAAGGTAAAGCATACCCCAACACCAGTAGGTTGGTAGGATATGGGGGTTGCAACATATTTTCGAATATGAATCCAAACAATGCCGTCGAACGTCGAACATGTTAAATAGACATTGTTATTTAAATCAACCGACATTTCAGGCTTCAAAGGGAACATCTCAGCTGCCATATCAAACTGAGAAAAATATTACAGTAATAACGCTGAGTAGTTTGTTCATCTACAAGAAAAAAAAAGGAAAACATGAGCTAACTGAAATTAGTAGTATTCTTGAGCTCCGTGCATTAACTCGTTAATACATTCGTATAACAATGGTCTGATAGTATTCAGTTTGAAAATCTGACTTTCTTTCAGTTTTATGATTTGTAACTCGTGGGTGGAAAATGCATTGTATCTCTCCCCCATCCTCGACGAAATATGATACTATCAACGTGGGAGAAACGTAAATGGTTCGTTTTGCATCACTTTAAAAAAAAGCCATCCATTCCCACAATAGATGTTCGATCTTATTCCAATCTGATTTCAATATGCTGACACCGTCTGACCTAGAAATGCCTTCCTCGTCATACTTTTGTATGCAGACTCTGATGATATCGTTAAATTTGCGAACTGAGGCTACGAATCCTAGACCCAACTGGTAGTCTGTCATACTTAAAATATATGTAATAATACTGATAATAATAACGTGGTTTCTACAAAAAGACACACAAAATAATATTAATTCAAACGTAAGCATTCAAGCATTCATCATTGTTACGTGTCTCGTTCAATTTCAACAAATGTTTAGTTAGTTTAATGGCTTCGAACGGGACACGCGTGGTGAGGACTACATACTTTTCATCATGTCCGAAATATGAAACGCGTAGCCTTTTATCACCCACGTAAATGAACAGACGACGCGGCTCATTCTCTTCGAAGCAAGAAAGCCATACGGGAATAGCGTCAGCTATCATTTCGTGCCAGTCCGTCATTTGACTACTGACACCTACTTTAGTCGGTACACCTTCACGATATTTCCGAATATCCAAATATTTTATTCCCTCTTCTTTAAGAAGATGCAACCGTGTGTCCGTCATATTAAACGGAAAATGATAATACTAATAATACCTTCTGAAAAACACTGAAAAAATACTTTTGTGACAGGAGTGGCATAAAGGGTTGGTGAGGATAGACGGAATTTATCCCTTATAAATTTGTACTAAACTTGAATTTTTATCAACATGTATAATGAATAAGTGAAGATAGAGGCAGTAACCCTTAAAACTACTAACAGAGTAACTTCTTTGTTAACTAAAATGTGGTTAGTGCACATTTCGTGAAAAAAGACTATTCATACGTACCACTCTGGATGATGGCTCGGTGTTGTGTGGCTACAGATCCTACATTTGCATCGCCTTTTTATACGAAAATGTCCTACCATGCAAATATGTACGGTTCCAGAGTAAGGCCTTGGTTCGTACAGAGGTCTTTTATGTAAGCTGTTTATTTGACCTTACACGCACATCCGTAATGCTGACAGTACATTACAACTGGCCTCGCTTACAACACGACTTTCATTTTGTATGTACGCTTTTTGTTTACCACTGTCACGTTTATTTTAGGTAAAGCCATACGAGTGTATAATTTTCTTTTCTACTTTCATCGGTTACTACATGGTTCTCAATTTTTATGCACGCTTTTGGTTCCGACACCGTGTTTTCGTTCGTGAGATTGTTAGTTTGTATACAGACATAGATAAATGGTAATTGTTTGTTTTAAAACGTGCTGGACGTGGATTTGGTTGTTTTCTCGTTGTTGTTTACAAGCATTGCGTGAGCGTGCTACATATCATGTATTTACGGACCATAATTTTGTCCCATGTTGTATCTATTTTATGGTAATGCATTTTTTCTAACTTATTATCATTATTTACTACTGGTTTCTTTTGAAGGATTTTGACACCATAAATAGTTGTTTACGTGTTCACCCTGCAGTGGCTGTCTATTATTATAGCATTTCTACGGAATCTTTAAAAATGCTGTTTGCCCGTAGTTCAACTCACATTTCTGTAACCATGTCCGCACTTTGCAGGCTTTCTGTTACGGATTTTGTAAGCCGTATTTTCGTATGTACATTTTCAGGCTTATGTATTTTGTATGACTTAGCATTTTCTTTTCTTTCATTCATTTCTAATTATGTCATTTTGTTTTCAATCAGCAACATGATGGTACGGTACAATTATGTTGGCATTCTGGGAATCTTGGCAAACCTGCAAAATGTAACTTACAGGTTTATATTATTCCTTTTTTTTTTCTAATTGGCAACGTTCGTCTTCAAATTTCATTAAGGTGAATTTCCTTTCTTGTATCGTGAGTGTTTATTTGTATATATGTAATCAAATCCAATTTGTATTAAGGTATAACTACGTATCCTACTTCAGTATCGTGAGAACGCTATAATATCAATCTATATGCGAAATCTGTTTCAATACTGATATGTTATTTAAATTACCGTGCATTCCATTTATTTCGGTATCGTGACACTTTAATAGTCGCACGTTATAACTAACTGTCAGTTAACATTTGACCCTATATTTTTCTTTCAGACATAAAGGGATTTTTCAAAGTTTGCGAGCCGCATTTCAAAAAATGACAAATTGCAAGTTATCTGTGGAAGAATTCGTACATTCGTATGCATGATATTGTTACTTTGTACACATTTTAGGTCACGAACGTGACCCATTTGTTACTATATGTTTTTAAACATGTCTCACGTGTTTTCAATTTTGGTCATGACTCATGTATGTTTACACGCATTGTGTGATCATGTTTCTCTTAACCGGCTTGTAATTGCATATAATAATTTTGGTTCAATGCTAAATCTATTTTACAATAATGCATTTCTTATTTACAGTTTTATTACGGGTTCATTTAGACCTTTGACACATAAATAGATGTTTAGGTTAGCAATCTGCGAGGCTGTCTCTTGACATGTGACCTCTTATTTTTTTTATTAGCCTTTAAAAAGGCTTCTTTTCCACTGTTTCAGCTAATTTCTATGTCAACATGCCGACTTGCCGTATGTCTGTTCAGAATGTTGTGAGCCGTATTTTCGTATGTATCTTTAAGTTTGTTTTGTTTTACAGGGTTTATGTTTTCCCCTTTATTTTTCTTTTCTAATTCTATCATTTTTGTTTTTCCTATCAGCAACATGATGGTGCTCTACACTACGTAGGAAATTTGAGGGTTGTCGACCCTCCACAATGTAATATACGCTATTCACTTCGTGTTTTTTTTTTTAAGTTTACGTTTGGCAACGTTCATCTTCAAATTTTGTTTTGCTTTCTTTTTTGATTAGATGGATCCCTATGAACAAATAGCGACTTTAATACCTTCAACGTTCAAATGCGTTGACGTACGTTTTTGTTTCCTTTAATGTTTGTTAAAATATAAGGCTTCTTTTGTGTAGTATTTGACTTCTTTAATTACTATACAGTGTGGACGAGATTTGCTTATGGTCATCTGGCTGGGTGAGAAGGTAGAGGTTGGGGCGGTCCCATGTAACAACTGCTCCAAATATGTAATATGTAATCGTACTCACGAGGTATATTATTTCATTCCACACACTTCTCCATATCGACGTTCCGTTCAGACGTTTACATATGGTGTAAGGTATCATATATCTACTTCGGTCTCCGTCTGGCTTAACATGTTTTTAACCTTTCACCCGGTTATTCCACAACGTGTCTAATGGGAAATTTACTTGTTGTAAACATCACACGGTCTGATCTCGTTGACTAAGATTCGACTTTTCCTTTTCACTTGCTATCGAGATGTGGCAAAGCGTAGTCGCAGTTGTGTTCGGGATAATCGCTGGAGCCCTGCAGGGTGTAGTGGTTTACCACTGCACCTTGGGGGTGATTGAGCGATCGATTGGTGGTGGTGTTGGTTATGTAAGTAATGGATTCTACGATGGCGGACATGATGAAATTGAATTAAACCCTCTACCACCCCCCCCCCCACCATGCCACCGCTGATGGCATCGGCAGAGACATCGTTCACACCAGGCCTACCGTTCACACGGCAGGAGCTGACGACTGCACGGACGAGTCTCCGTCGTGCCACTCCGCCGACCTTACGACGTCAAACGACGTCTAAACCTACATCTGGTGGAATTTCGGTATGGAAATGTGTGTTTTGCTATACGTTTTGGTACGTTGCTATCTCTTCTTTAGTTTATTTATTTTTTCTTTTTTCTTTTCTAATTTCTTGTCTTTAGTAAGACCAACGTCGACGCGGTGGCGGCTCCTCCCCCGACTAAAACAAAAAGATAAGCTGTGAAGATAGAAAATCAAAAAAAAAAGCCTGAAAAAAGAAGAAAGAAGAAAAAGAAAAACACTCATAGTCTACAGTTGTCGATTTTTCCCGTCTATTTGTATCTAGGATACTATTACATGGACGGAATTGACAACTGTCCACTATGAATCAAAAATACATGCACGTAGTTCTGCTTTGCTAAATAAAACTATATTAGTTGGGCACACTTGGGGAATGGTACACGTGAAAATGGGATTTCTGTAGTATGGTAATTCATTCTTACACTGGATTGCAGTACTACAGAAATTGGACGGGTCTTTTTTAAAGGAATGAATGTTTTGTATGCATGTGTGCTTTCTGCTCAAAATTTGCTTCATCATTCAAAATTAAATTTAGATGCTTTAACATTACACTTTTTAGCTTTTTTAATACACATGTTTCGTTTTAATTGGATATTTGGCATTATTTTTTGAATTTTAATATCAAATCATGAGTGGTGGATTTATCACAGGTAACTCCCGTTTTCGCTTCCCACCGTAATTTCTATGCTGGTTATTCTTAACTTGTAAATAGTAGTTGCTTTTTTGTACTTTTCGGCTTCATCAAACATAGAACAAAACACACACACACACAAAAAAAAACACTATCTAGCTCCGTTTTGGAGATGCATAACACGCATCTTCAAAAACTTTGTCAGGTATTGAATTATAGTAAGGCAAATCCACGCTCGATTTTTTTCTCACGCGTGACGTCAGTACACCACTCGGTCGAGCAGTTGGCATCTTGAGCACGTCTGGCCCCTTGCCAGATGAATCACCATAAATGATAGACACACAAACTTACTGTTGTTGTTCTACATTTTGATGGTCATTTCCGTTGTTTACATTATTTTTTGAGGTAGTAGCTACTCTGTATGATTAAAGTGTCAGTCCAATATCATGTTGTTGTTTCCATAACGTTTAAACATTGCTCCTAGGTGAATATATACATTCTCACTTGCATCTTTTGTTAATTGTATCCTACACGTAGTCACGCTACTGTAATGCACCATTTCAGAATATATATCAGTTTCTTTCCGACCTCGTCAATCAGCCATTAACACGACACCATTTCCAATGTGGCTTTCTTCCATACATTTTGATACAACAGTTTTACTTCCATTACGTTTGGTGCACAATGTATTACTATACCTGTATCTGTTAACATCAGACACACTTCCACTAACTGCAAATAGGTTGTAAAATTTTATGGATTTCCATTGTGGCTTCGTGTCATAGTTTGATTATGATTTACATACCTGACTGCTATTCCTTTATTCTATCTACATACACAATAACCTTTATGCCAGGAGTGCATGAATGATGGTTGGATAGGAACCAAGAGTGCTAAGTCTTTTTTTTTTTATGCTTTTACAAACGTGTATGCACACTCGGTTTTTTTTTATTAATTTCTAAACCGAAACTGACCCTACAGTCATCTTAGATCGTGATGTCATCTTAGCATGAAGACACAGGAAGTATTATTGAACACTAAGTTTGCTTGTCAGAAGGACATGACTGACTGGATAGGATCCAAGTGTGTCCAGTCATTTTGTTTTAGGGTTTTAAACGTGTGTCTACATACATTCTCCCTATACAGATCCGTTTTTATTAGGTTCAGACATCGAATTTGCGGCTGGGACCGTTCTAATGTGTCTAGACACGTCCGAAACCGAAATGACACCATTTTGAGGCCTGATCAGTCTTTAACATTCTGCTGTCCCATTTCACTAGCTGCATGGTGGTAGAATGAAAACACACGGTTATGTTCATGTTTAATCACACTAAAACCGAACCTACTACCATCCTCTTGGGTCGTGACGTCACTTCCGGTGTACCGTCCTAGGCTATTTGGCCTGGTACGGTACACATGTGGTCCACTTCCGTGCCTGTGTCATACGTATTTACACTACTTGCATTGTTCGTATATCGTTTGCGTGGCGCAGTCAAACACCCAACACTTACTTTGAACACTGTTCTCCAACGATAGACAGCAGCTTCGGACACGCCGCCCAGCAATCGTGTTTCTTTTGCAAATCCCTGAATAGATTTCTTTGATCATATTGGCGCGGTTGGTTGTAGACATTTATTACAGTTTGCGTTTGGGATCTCGAAAGGCACCTGCAGAAGCCATCGCTTGCGCTATTGTTGGCATCGCCGCCATCTTGGAACTACTTCCGTTTGGAAGACAAGTGGCTGTCAAAGTTTGCGATCTGCTGAAAAATGCTAATCGACTATTTTTTTTGTATTTCATGAAAATTATGTATGGCCAAATACTTTAGTATACCTGAATAGTTTCTGAGAGCGTTTCATCCCTAAAACGTTTTGGTTGATGCTGGGAAAACACGTACTACGTTAAGCCTACTGTCGTAATCAAATTTCAACACAGGCGTGAAGAGGCTCTATCGCATCGCTAACTCTCTCTCCACTGACTAATGTGGGTGGATTTTACCATAATAAACTACGTAAATTACCTCAAAAAAGGGTGCAAAGGATTTAACGAGCGTTAACCACTCCTGGGGTAAAGTACCTTTTTACCCTTAATAACAATACGATTGATTTTTTACGATTTCAAGCGAGGCGTTTAGAGATGTTAATTTCCATAGTTATCCACATTTTTTTTTGTATTTCTGTATACTGTACGAAATGTCCGTCAATGGTTTTCACGCAGTGTTCTTGTGTTATTTCACGTTAGTAGCGGAAAACTCTAATATCGCCGGTAATACCTGCATAAATAAAACACAAGCAAGAACCGGCCACCAGCTAATCTAAGATGTTTAAAAGGTAATGTTACCATTTGTAATATACCACTTAACGACGATGAATTGTGGAAATGTATAATATTGTGGCAAGTCAGGCGAATGTAAGGTCGTTTCATTTTTAGTTTGCTTTAATCTCTAATGAAGGCATAAAATAAATATTCACAAATCGCTGTAAATTATATTAAGGAAAAAAGAAAACAAGCCAAACAGGTGAAACTGTAACAAGAAATAACGCACTATAGTGAACCGCCTTTAGTCCCTTACTTTTCGTTGTAGTAGCATAAATCAGATTCGAACTGGTAACCCAATCTGTCCCCAGATCACTAACTTACCACCTTTATCAATATGGCAACTCCTCCACCGGCATAAAATGACTCACTGAACCCATTATTCAAGTTACATTAGTGGTTTGAAATGAAAGAGTGGCTAGATTGATAAAGTTGTTATGTCAGCGATCTGGGAACGGATTGGTTTGCCAGTTCGAATCCGGGTGACGCCACTCCAACGAAACGGTAAGTGCATAAAGGTAACTTACTTTACCACATTACTTCAAGTGTATGAATTCACTGTTTGGCTTGTTTTCCTCTGCCTTTATGAATAATGCACACATTTAAAAATTGATGTGAAGTATTATATGTGTTTTATTATTGTGTTTGTTTATGACTACGACGTCACAATTGGCTAGTGAGTTGAATGAAACGGGTAGGGTAATATTGTTTTTGAATGATGCCATCAATACAGGACCTGGACTTTTTAGTAAAAGGGTAGAATTTGAAGTAAAAAGACTTTAAATGACGTAAATTTTTAATGGGTAGTAACGGCATTGGTCAAGTTTAGTAGAATTTGGGATTGGATGGATCGCCATTATAAACCTATTAGGGAGAGAAGCCAATCATAGTTAGAAGGCACCAGGTGCACCACTTGTGATTTTCTAATCACTTCGTGCTGTACGGAAAAATTACTTGAATACATGGCCTAATTTCACTTCCTAGTTACCTAAAGATTCTTAGAAAGTATTACTACGGGAAAAACAGTATTGGCGAGGGTCAAAACTAAGGCATTGTTGGTGATGAATGATATAGTTTATGTTGGTTGGAAACGTAATTTTAGAAACCTAATTATAAAGAGTAGTATATTTAGTGGCTTCGATCTTCGAATCAGTGGTTAAAAGCATTCACTTAGGCATAAAATTTATAGTAGCTAATTTAGAAGGCTTCAAATTGGAAGCCTTTTGGTCAAAAACATTCGTTAATCGATTGGTGCCGATCCATGCTTCATGTAATTTTTTTGAGCATCACAAAATCGATGTACTGATTATTTCGATAGCACGCAAACTAAATTGCAGCTGTTGCTCACAGTTCGTTCACCATTCCTCAGCAGGCCTGCATTTAACCTACATCATTCAAAACGTACGATCTATTTGTTTCTTTGCACGTTTGTAGCCTATGTCTTCTCCTCCAGAAGTGAGGCCCCTACAAAGGTAATAGCAGCGCTAAATGAAAGACTGAGAGATCAAATCGAGAAATGCACTGGAAAGGTTTAGTTTATGTGAAAATCACTCCCTTGTTCGCTCAATGCACGCACACCTCCATTCGGGTGCTTCAGAAACGCGAATGATTGACACCCTTTTAAAACGTATGCTTTTTCGGTGCATCCAGTCATTAGAAGCAAAACCAATTTTAAGATTTATAAGTAGTATGATGCAAAATATGTCGCCCTTTTAGGTTATTTTTTGCAACCAAGTTTCTTTGTGATTTGTTTGCCTGAACGATAACTTTTCCGGATCGAACTTTAACGTCATGATCAGTTTTCAGGACAGTGTATTTTAAGGTCATAAAATCAAGTCAAAGTGATAAAAATAGGCCTAATGGAAACGCAATTTAATTACCTTTCATTTGGCGCTATACTACAGGGTGGGGCAGAAAGGACGGAACACCCTTGGCAATCAAAGATGATTAATGTTAGGATAATGAAACTTTGCACGGTATGTACGCGAACGGGGGGGCCAACTAACCATGAATCGATCACTGACCTTGACGCATATTTTCAAGGTCATCGTGATGCGAACTTTTAACTATGCTTCGTAGAACTCCGGCTTAAAATAGAAACTTGTAGACATTGGCAAGGCATGGCCATTGCAAAAAAACAGAACGAAATTCGGTACGCTAGTTTAGGAGTTACGAAAATTGCAAGCATCATTTTGTTGTGCTGACCGAGTGGCTTTCCTGCCAAACAGTGAATGTAAAATTAAGTCCAGTGGTCCTCAAAGTACATGAAGCATGCTTGGAAACAAACATCAACTGACACACTGATGACTCGACACTAGCTCAACACAACCTGCTACATTACACGTATAAACAGAATGGTGCTGCAAACTACAGCATCCGATGCAAGTTGGCATAGTTTAGTCACAGTGGTCGCTAGAAATGAAACTAATGTTGTTCCTCCCTCAGGTTAATATTTCTGATTTTGTTTGAGCTGATCACGGTTAATGAATTATGCCAATTTGCGTATGCTGCCAACACCATTACCTACCAATACAATGCATGGTGTACGAAAGAGCCTAACAGAACTGTTTGGCAGGAAAGCCACTCGGCCAGCAGAATGATTCTTGTAATGTCCGTAACTCCTAAACTAACGTACCGAATTTCGTTCTGTTTTTTTGCATTGGCCATGCCTTGGCACTGTCTACAAGTTTCTAATATACACTGGGGTTCTACAAAGCATAGTTAAAAAGTTAGCATCACGATGACCTTGAAAATATGCGCCAAGGTTAGTGATCGATTCTTGGTTAGTTGGCTCCCCGTTCGCCTACATACTATGCAAAGTTTCATTACTCTAACATTAACCATCTTTGATTGCCAAGGGTGTTCCGTCCTTTCTGCCCCACCCTGTATATGCATTGGTACAGGTCGAACAGCTGGCTACAACTTTTGAGGCATAATTTATATATCTTTATAGGTGCCTTGGTTCAAAAGGAGTAGAGGTACACGGATGCACATCGTTCGTTTTTAATGATGTTAGATGCTTTTACAACAGATTATTTCTTTGGGTCTGATAAATTTCAGCAGTTTTGTAGTCAAATTAAAAAGGAAATGATTCTATTGTGTTTAAAGTTTCGAGACAAAATAGTAAGTTTTCACTACCGCAGTAATCTGTAATTATATACTGCTAAGTAATTATACTGCTATTTGTGGTCATGTTTCAAATGTTATTTTATATTGCCTAATGCAAAGTGTAATTATTATTTTTGAAGAGTTTTATGAAACCTCTCTAGCTGATCCCAGCATAACACATGCCGCACTGTCTAGTATTTCCCAGCTGCCAGCTATCTCGGCCACTGCCCGTCAATCTCCTGTGTACAAATGACTTTGCATCGGTATTATTTTGTGTTTAGCGTTATCGCTAGATATCGCCGCCAAAGCATTACACACGCATCATCTTAGTCTGAAGCATTCTATGTTATAGGCTACCTTTTGCGCCGAAATACTTTAAACAAACTTGCTATAGAGCAGCGTCATGTGACGTCATTTTGGCTACGAGACACCATTTGGGGGAAATAGCTACAAGGTGCACTAGATTAAAATGTAACGGAAAACAACGGCACTTCTAGTCAAGACAGTGCTTTGAGAGCGGATTTCTAGGCTTAAAAGAACGTTGTTTTCTCCAGCAACAAAAATCGCGCGTTATAGGCGTAAGAAATCCAGTCTAACAGCATTGGCTTCAATAAGACGATCTTCCCTTCTCCAGTGCTCCTTGCAGCTAACCCAGTTACTGGCTCCACCATAGAGTTATACACAATAATACTACGTCGTGTTGCGTCGTGTCACTGCCCTATAAGTAAAATAAGTAGGAACTAGCTGTATGCGCAACAAAATACTATATTGGGCAGCATGACTTAAAACTCCCTGCTGTTCCCCCGAACCCCTTGCAATCCCCTCCTCGCACTCCCCCTTTGTGTGGCCCCCAACACCCCCCACACTTCCCCATTGGGTGATCTGTCCAACCCCCACCCCCTTCCCGAGGGTCCCGCGGTATTTGGTCTTCTTAAGAAAGTAAATCGCACTTCTCAATGTAGCTGCCATTGCCTGTTTCTCTGTCTTTATTCCAACGCAATAAACCCGCAACAACGATCGTGAACGCAGTGATTGTTACTCAACCAACTTTCAAACTATTCAATGAGGCTCTTAACCGCCAGCATTATTAAAGCTTTTGATTTCTTAATTCGAGGGAATGTCTTCATCTTTTGTGGCCTTCTTCATCATTGTTAGGCTTCTACATTGTTAGCGGCGGCTTCGTCTTAATGACATAGGGCCTTAGGGCTTCGGGCAGATGACCAGGAGTGGTTAACGCTCGTTAAACCCTTTAAACCCTTTAACGTCTTGATGTCGTAACAGAAATAGGTATTGTTTAGCCACTATATTGTTACCGTCTTATTCCCCTTCTTTAAGAGCCCCTATAATAAAATCCAATCCAATCCAATCCCTTCTTTAAGGCAAATAAGTATATAGATAGGACCTGTAATATAAGTGGGAGAGAAATTCCCATTCACTCCCCCACCTTTAAAATTCCTCTGCACAGTATCTTTAATGAACCGCTTGACCACTCTCGTCTATTTAATTACGCCAACCGGCCAACAATTATAAAGAATACTAGTTGTGCCCGTGCAACCCCCCCCCCCACCCACCACCTGCACATCCCTGTTCCCCCTTCCCCTGCTGCACCCTGTTGCATCCCGTTCTTGCACTCCCATAGTGTGGGTTCTGAATATCTCTCCGCCTCCCTCTGGCACCTCAGGTGTTGGGTCTTTGGTTTTAAATTTATTAAACCGAAGACCGAGCATGTGAATGGCACCCACATCTGCCCTCCCCCCCCCCCCACAATTACTTTACCCCCAATCCCCACACTGCTGCCCCCTCCCGGATTTGCATTCGTGTCCCCTCACACACTTGCCTGCCTCCCCCTCCCTGAAAACGTCGCCCCGTGACATTCTCCCTTTGGTGCAGCCCCGGAAAAATCGCTGGCGTGTGTTTTCACTGAAGGCTAAAAAAAAACCTATCACTGAGAAATCCAGAATTCAGTAAGCAAGTAATCCCATGTTTAAGTAAGTTAATCCTTTGAAACAATTCACTTCGGTAGCGCGCATTACCCGCCACACACACTTGCCCTAGCACCCTCTCCCGCACCCCGAAAACGCCGCCCCGTTACATTTCTCCTTTGGTGCAACCCCGGAAAAGTCGCATCCGTATGTTTGACTGAAGGCTAAAAAAAGCCCCGAGAAATACAGCATTCAGGAAGCAAGTTACCCTATGTTTAAGTTAATCCTTTGAAACAATTCACCTCGGTACCGTGCATTGCGACATTGTTGCAAGCAACGATTGTTGCCGCCGACTTAAAAACAATTCAACTCTTTTCTGGAAGTAAACGCGCCTTTCCATCGTATCAGGCTGCCAATTTCGAGGCCCAATAGGGGCCTCGAAATTAAGAACCAATCGTCGTTTGGTTTAAAGTTGTCTGGTTTAGTAGACACGGGTTGTTTTTTTTTTCTTTAGCTCAAACGCTAACAATGGCACAGTGCACGCGATTAAACTCTGTCGGCCGCTTTGGTACCACAACAATACCAAAAAACGAACTCAAAAACGGTGCGGCAGGTCTGGTAAGTGGCGCCATCTCTTCGAAGACGTTGAAAAACTGTCCCAACCCGAATTTGAAGGCGAATCCCGTCAACAGATGGCACTAAAGGGTGGGGTACTTAATTGTACGACATAATGGCGTGACCGGTGACTTGGCCGCCTGCTCCGTATTATATATGTAGATGTATATTATATATGTAGATCAAAGGAGAGGCATTTTCTCTTAGACTGCCCATTGCGGGCTGTGCAACGGCGCTTTACAACGGGCGGCGAGGTGGATCCCATGGTGTTAACTCTTGGCGTACCACTGCATGCTGCATACGGTATGGGCCCTCTGCGCAAAACTTTTTATAAGGCAACGCGCCGGTTCGATTAGGTATTTTTTTTCCTACCTCGTTCCCGTCTCCCCTGAGGGAAGTTCAATGGCTTACTGGTGTCTAGAGGTTAGGATAATATAAGTTAGGTTAGGTTAGCGTAGATTTGAGCGAATGAATGTTAATGACCTATAGGCTCAATATACTGAAGTACAAGTTTAACCGAACAATGCATAAGCCTTCGGCCGAAGCAAACTTGACAATAACCATCATATCATTGTTGTTCGACTTTAAACTTAAGTAGCCTACGCATAGCATAACGGCTTAAGCGCTGGTAAGAATCAAATAAACTCAAGTACTTCTTTGTTATGCGTAATATTTGAATGTAACAACCTGATCACACCTCTTTGCACCGTCATCCCTTTTGTAATAACCGATCAACTGTAATAATTGTAATAACCGATCAACCGATCAGTGGTCATCGTGGCTGAGTTCTGAGAGAGCTCAGCCTGGTTGCTGGAGGTTTGCGGATCTGGTCGAACCCCTGGAAAGGGGACCTTGGCAAAGTCCCCGCCAGGACTGCTGGCCAGGGTAGCGTGAGAGGCTACCATGCTCCTTCAGCGGCTATGGGATGTATTCTGGCTAATTCTGGACAATCTTTCGGCCCCGACGATGATCGGAGGTTTCCCGGGTCGAATCCCTGGGCTGGCACCACCCTTTACCAGATTTCTTCTTCTCTAAAAAAAATCTGGTAATGTTCAAAATTGAGCCGGTTCAGCCATACAAGCATAATTTGCTTCGGCTGACGTAAGGCTCGTTATTAATATTAATTAATTAATTAAATTAACTCTTCTAACAGTCTTTTTCCCGTTGTAACCCTCCACTCTTTTCCTCTTCTTGCCTAAAAAAACCGTTCGAGATGATGCTTGAGAAAAACGGCCACCATTTATAGGCCTACTAGAAATGGAAGATGATTTCCCTTCACATGTGACTGCAGTGGTGGTCTACTATACTTCCAGATCGTCTTAGCACTCATCCCATGATGTTGTAAGGTAACTTCGTTGCTTTTATTTTACCTGGGAATAACTACAAAGAGGGAAAGAGAGTCCATGTCTACCACATCATCTACTTCGCCGTTAAAATCAGTGGAAGGATACACAAGATGAAGACTGTACAAAGACAGAAGAGGTTTTATCCCCCCCCCCCCACCCCCTCCTTCCTAGAATAAAACGTTGTGAACTGTATTTCGCATTTCATATCTAGTAAGACGATACCCTATACCCTCTTTCCACGGAATATTCCTGTCACCCGTACGTACGATCCGTTTTACTTACCGCACATAAAATCAGAATTATGAGGCCAGTGTGTAGGGGGGGGGGACCAACGCTTTGCCTCCTCCTCGTATGGTGACATCCTCGATAAAAATAAGGTATAATTAAACTATCATTCATAATTTTTTTATTTACATTGTAGATTTTTTTAAATCACTGGTGTTGTTGAACATTTGTCCGTCAATCACATGTCCATGTCGATCACTTGGTGTCGATCGGCTGTCCGTCGATCAGATGGGTGTTGATCGCTTGTCCATGACTCTTTGAAATAATAGTCTAGGAGATACAGTCATTACCAAATTATTATGGATTCGCCAAGAAAAGTACATTTTTTTTTTCAATTAGAAGCATACATTGACTATTTAGGTTACTTAACTAATGTTAAAACTTCGTTTCAGTGGTAGGCATGTGTTTAATTCCATTTTGCAACACTAAATGACACTGTTTGATGGTTTTTGGCAGCTTTCCTAAGTTTGACACCAGAGGTCACAAGAATCATTGCAAATGGCTGACTGCTGGTAGGAAGGCTCTCACCAATACTGGTAAGAATTTTAAGCTGCTTCCCTAATTACGATGTTGTCCAAAGATGTACATTAGTAGTTTTAACAGTTTTAGGCTTCTAGAAATGTAGTTGACCTTACTGATCTATGTTTTCGTCCTGTTCGGGTTCAATTCGACCAAATTCGTCCAAATTTATCAAAATGGGCAAAGGGAAAGTTCTAAAGTCCACATAAACATGGTCAAATCAAGTTGTTATTGAAAATACAAGCTTGACACAGAAAGGTATTGCAAAACAATTTCAAATTCACCGCTGGTGGTTAAATTGGTAAAGAAAAAGGATGGATTTGCATCACCCAAGCGAAAGAGAAGATGTGGGAAAGCACGCCTATCATCTGCCCGTGATCATCGTAAACTGATGCATCCTTGTCAAAGCAATCACAAACGGTTTTCAAAAAATTAAAACAATTTTGGGAGTAATCAGGGGTTATTGCAATCCCAGGAAACGTCAGGCGGCCTCTGTGTGCAGCTGATAAGAAAGCTCTACAGCCACGAAAGAAGCCGAAAATCATGCTGCGGATGATGAAACAAAGACTGGAATGGGTAAAACAGGACAAGACTTGGGCTTCTCAACAATGGAGTAAGCTAAAACATTGTACAAAATTAGTATTGATGTGTTTTACCTTACTCCATTGCTGAGAAGCCCAAGCCTTGTTCTGTTTTACCCATTCCAGTCTTTGTTTCATCATCCGCGGCATGATTTTCGGCTTCTTTCGTGCCTGTCGAGCTTTCTTATCAGCTGCACACAGACGCCGCCTGACGTTTCCTGGGCTTGCAATAACTCCTGATTGCTCCCAAAGTTGTTTTAATTTTTTGAGGACAGTTTGTGATTGCTTTGACAACGATGAGTCAGTTTACGATCATCATGGGCAGATGATAGGTGTGCTTTCCCACATCTTCTCTTTCGCTTGGGTGATGCAAGTCCATCCTTTTTCTGTACCAACTTAACCACCAGCGGTGCATTTGCAATTGTTTTGCAATATCCTTCTGTGTCAAGCTTGTATTTTTCAATAACAACTTGATTTGACCATGTTTATGTAGAGTCTAGAGCTTTCCTTCTGCCCATTTTGATGAATTTGGACGAATTTGGTCGAATTGAATCCGAACAGGACAAAAACATCGATCAGTAATTTCAACTACATTTATAGAAGCCTAAAACTGTTAAAACTAGTAATGTACAGTTCTGTTAAAAAAAACACCCTTTTTCGTTATATCGAGGGTCGTAATAACAACCATGGAGAAAATCAGTTATCTCGAAAACTACTGGACGGATTTTCGTGAAACAAAAACTGAAATGCTTATTAGATTGTCTACTGTATTTCTACCCTTTTTAAATAACTACGTTAACTGACTGAAAATAATTGGCCGAGCGAGAAAACTTAATGATATCAGAAGATATTTCGTAAACCAGTGGAAGGATTTTCATGAAACAAAGACTGAATTGCATATTATATTTTTCTGCAGAATATTGCTTGTCATACGTAGAAATATAGCATATATCATAACAATCAATCCAGTTTTTGTTTTATTCAATTCTAGCCAGTAATTTATAAGATATTAGTTATCAACTCGTGCTGCTCACTCGGCCAATTATATTTGGCTACGTACCATTACATGTAATACGTATAGTAACATAGCTGATAGCATAATAAGTAGCCCAGATTTTGTTTCATTCAATTCTGTCCAGTAGTTTTCGAGATATCAACATTTTCGTTCAGTCACATACATTAATCCTGCAACTTCTTTCGTATAACGAAGGCGTTTTTTTTTGACCGAACTGTACATCGTTGTACAACATCGTAATTAGGGAAGACGCTTAAAATTCTTACCAGTATTGGTGAGAGCCTTCTTACCAGCAGTCAGCCATTTGCAATGATTCTTGTGACCTCTGGTGTCAAACTTAGGAAAGCTACCGAAAGGCATCAAACAGTGTCATTTAGTGTTGCAAAATGGAATTAAACACATATCTAATACTAAAACGAAGTTTTAACATCAGTTAAGTAATCTAAATAGTCAATGTACGCTTCTAATTGAAAAAATTGTACTTTTTGGGCGAATCCATAATAATTTGGCCATGACTGTATTTAACATTTTCATTTAGCCTAATTTTGTGGGAGTACTGACTGGTACAGTTTTGGTAAATTTGATTACAACTGTACTGCTACTTCAATAACGTCGGCAAAAATGGTTGCACATTAACGGATTGGGCTCAAACCATCTTATACATGTAAACCAAAATAATTTTGATACCACAATTTTTTACATTTTATAATATAATCACAAATTGCGTATATTATCAAATTATATTTTTTGGCATTTTGTTTTGGTAGGTGCCCCTTAATAGATTTCTATTATAACCAAGGGCTTAAAAGGTTTAGGGGTCTTTGGGGCTAGAGGTACCATTTATAAACCTGCTAGGCAGACAATTGCTAGTTCCACCAATCGTACCTAGAGGGCATCAGGAGTTACAGCTAGGCATAGGGAAACATTTCTTTGCATACTTGGTTTAGTTCCAAATGCAAATTAGGTGTCTAATTATGCAAATATATGCCTATTCGCATGTGGCACCAAAATACTGGTGTACTCCCTGGCATGTCGAGAGAAAATAGTCCAGATATATCTCTCTCCCTATCCAATTGTTGATAATACATAAACAAGTACATTTTTTACACTTCAAGTGATGCTTTTGTAGCACAATAAATTTTAGACAAAAATTATTACTAAATAACTTTAAAAAAAAATTTCTTGGCTCATTTATTCATTAGTATTTAACCTTCATTTGATTAAATTTGTCTATTGCCTTGCTCTCGATAGGATTAGTGTAGTTATTGGTTAATTTAATTGCTTGGAAGTTTTTTAAAAGCACTTATTAAATTTTTTTCAGCATCTGTTTTTTACCAATATTTCTACCTGGATCATTTCTTGCTGGATATTTCCTTCGTGGTCTCACCTCTCACAATTAGTGCTCCGAAATTTTTGGATGCATCACAAGACTGGAATTTCAGCCAACCAAAAGACTGCAACCAAACATGCCGCCTTCAGCCAGTAAATCCCTTCGATTCCGCCATCTTGAAATATCTTCAACCTGCTGAATTGATCGCATGTAATTCGACCTCACTGGAACTCACAATCATTGACCATGATAGAGTTCTGCGATTCAACCATTCAAGAATAAGAAAAGCTGGATACACCAAAGATTCAATTTCTTGTTTCTACCAGGAGGTTACGAGGCCAGAAGGACAAGAGGACTTTCTGTCATATGAACCAGAACGGCCTATGACAGGCAGGGACGAGATGGAACACGATTTCGTTTACGTGCGTTGTACCGATCTGGATAACGTGACAATTTATGCTAATCTTCACGCTCATTTGCAGCAAATCCATCCAAAACCATTTAGGCAAAAAGACAAACAGCAAAAACCTAATGTTCTTATAATTTTCATTGACTCACTTTCTCGGATGAACATGATACGATACCTGCCAAACACATATTACATGTTAACTCGAATAATGGATGCGCATGTGCTCCATGGTATGTCGAGGATAGGAAGTGACTTTTGGACTAGCATCATCACAGTTTTAACAGGTAAGCTCCTCAATAATGAACAAATCTCAAAAATTCTGGCGAGTGAAAATGGCCACGATTTTCCCACTGTCTGGAGAACCTTTTCACAAACTGGTAATTACACTACTATGTTTGCAGAAGAGTATTCTGTGTTTAACCGAACAGGAAGTGGATTTCTTAAACAGCCAACTGATTATTATCTTCGTCCATTTTGGATAGCGCTCGATTCCACGAGCTTATCCCAATCTAGCTCTCCGCATTGTTTTGGTGCTACTCCGAAACATGCCTTCCAGTTAAAATACTTGCAAGATTTCATAATCAAATATCATGATGTACCATATTTCATTTTCACTGTTTTTGGAGTGGTGGGTGAGGATCGCATGCGACAGTTTGGCGCAACAGACGACGACTTCATTAAATTTTTTTTTAAAGTTTACTTCGATGGCTATTTGGATGATACAATACTGTTCCTAATGAGTGGTCACGGTCACCAGACAGATCCTTATGCACTTACTCATTTAGGAAAAATGGAGGTCAATATGCCAGTTGCTGCTGTTCACTTGCCTCGCGCGATTAGGAATCAATTTCCTGAAGCTGTACAAAATCTCCGTTCAAATACGAAACGGCTGACATCAGTATTTGATTATTACGAAACTTTCATGGATATTTTGAGCCATGCAACCAATGGAACTCTTTTGGGTCATGGAAGAAACGATTCAGCGACAGGGTCCAAAAAACGACGCTACAGCTTGTTTGAATCTATACCATCCGATAGACAATGTTATGACGCCGACATTGATCCTTTATACTGCCCGTGCATCCATAATTTCTAATTTGGATGAAACAGCCACTTGGCTTGAATGCAACAATTTTAATAGGTTTATTTAGAAAAGGATTCCGTGACTCTTTGTTATCTCTTTAATGACTAAACTTTGCTGACGATTTAAAGCTTGACTGTGCTTATCTTTGGTGTCACTGACAATTTGGTTATTTCTGCCAGGAATGTGTGTTCTTGACTGGGCTAACATTTGACAAATGCTCTTTTTCCCGTCTAAATGACAAATTTATCGACTATCATCGTTTACTATGTGCGAGCCATGACCTTGCGACCACAAATCGTCCTTGTTTTGCAAAATGCACTTTTTCAGCTATGGCTTACCAAACGGGTTATCACTGTAAACCGTTGTTTTACTTTGGAAATGTTCTGATTAAAGTCTGCTTATGTAAGGCGTTTGTATATTCCTTGAATATGCCAGCCTAGTTTGTCCCCTTCCCTAATAAAAGACATTGATCTCACTGAATCGGTGTAGCACACGCTACCTGGCTTTGTGGCTACCATGTTTGTGGGATCTTCCCTACAGCAAAAAAAAAAACTCACTCACTCACTCACTTCTCTCAAACAACGCAGATTACAAGTCGACCTTATTCTACTGTTTTAAAATTCTTCGCAGTTTTCTTATGTAAGTAGGGGCAAATTACGATATGACAGGAACCCACAAACACACCCCACCCCGTGCAGAAAAGTCGCATGAATCGTGCAGAGCAGCAAATCCTCAAGTAAACCTACCCTCGTTTCAGGAGCGTGTTAATGGCGACTGAG
>JAHWFP010074531.1:38655-68343 GCA_023313725.1 Lithobius niger
CTCATTCGTCATTAGCACGCTCCTGAAACGAGGGTAGGTTTACTTAAGGATTTGCTGCTCTGCATGATTCATGCGACTGTTCTGCACGGGGTGGGGTGTGTTTGTGGGTTCCTGTCATATCGTAATTTGCCCCTACTAAAGTAGACCTATAATTTTTTTTCCAGCTACTGTCTTGTTCCAGCAACTACAAGACATTATTTGAAGTTTACAGTTCCTACCGTTCGAGTTGACTGCAGATGAAGCTTCTTTGTCGCAAGAGCTATCCCGGCGTGGAATTCTGAGGTTGCTTCATCTCATACCATTTCTGGTTTCTGGGCTGCTCCCTTAAAAAAAATTGGGTGAAACCTAACTTATCTCCCCTTACTCCAACTGTCTTTCTTCTTGACCAGGCTTCATGAGTCTATAGTAGTTTTATTTATGGCTGGTGTTAGTGGGTAAGACCCTTTCAATGCCTTATAACTACAGTGGTAAAACACTATAATTGGCTGAGCGAGCGAAACGGGCAAGGTCGAATACTCGACTTAATTTGGATTTTGTGTATCATTTTGCAAATTTGTGATTTTTTTAATTTTTTTAATTTTAAATGAATAGAAAATTATATTTTTGTGTTATTTGTTTTTTTAACCGTGTTATAGCGTGTGTTATAAACGAAACAAGGTGTTTTGTTGTCTGTTAGACACATTTTAGTGTGTATTTCATGTCTAACGGTGTATACTTGTGGTGAGCGGCAAATAAATCCTGGCGAGTCGGCAAGAAGGGGCAAAGAAGAGAAAAAGGAGTTATAATTAAAACGCCATGGAATTTCAATATTTTCCCCAGGGTTTCTGCTTTATTCTTCCCCGGGTTTTCTGCACAAAAACCCAAGCCTGGGTTGGTCTTCTTAACTTTTCCTTCTTCAGTTTTCAGCCAGACAGTAATTCATTTTTTTAGTTGCCATCGAAAATACATTACCTGTAGCATGTACCTATGCTTGTTCTCGAATGCTCTTTCCCAAGAGAAGTAAAGTTATAGGCCCACTGCCAGCTCGGTAACCCTTATGTGCATGCATCTGTGCATCTTCTTATAAAAGAGCCGAGGCACGACCCTTTTTAATCTTTCTCCCTAGCACCCGACGTGTGGGGACTTTTCCTTTGCCTTTCCCGATTCGAGCTGGCTTTTCGCTATTGTGTTGATGTCTGCCGTGCTGCGTCGGCTCGCAGCCCCTTTCAATTGCACCAAGCCTTCTGTTGTACGTCGCCCTTCCTCGACCAACAGCTTCTCTTCACCCATGGATTACTCTGATCAGTCCGTCCCCTTGGTCAGCCTTTCGTCTGCGTTCCCTGTCGCCACAAGGACTTCTTCTGCTGGCCTGTCGGGATTGTCATTTACCTGTCATCTTTCGGCACCTGACCTGTTGCCTGTCGCTTCCAGCATATCAAGTGACAGCACCATCTCAGCGACTCCTACATCTTCAACAGCGGTCGGCTCGTCACCGGACCTTTCACCTGTCGTTCCGAGCTTTCCATGCGACAGCACTTTTCATCAACCATTGCGGCTTCAGTTGCTGTGCACATCGTCAGGCCTTTTGTCTGTTGCTTCTCGCACTCCACACAATAGCACCGTGTCATCGGCTACTGTGCCTACCTTGACTGCTGATCTGTCACCAGACCATTCGCCTGTCGTTTCGTCTTTCTCCGATAGTGACGTCTTCTCAGGTGCTTCCCCAGCGCTGGTCACCAACACTGCATCTTCAACCTTGGACAGCTTGACCTTTCAGGCCCAAGATGCTGACATCGCACAGCCTCATGTCCCACACTCTACTCTTGTCGGCCTTTCGTCACGATTCATGCCTCCAGCTTCGAGTCGTACACCCAAGAACAGGGTTTTGACCACTCTGCTGGATTCCCATCAACCACCCGTGATTTCTTCAGGATCCTCTTCTGCGGCCTCTCCTCTATTGCAAGTTTCAGCACCTCCTCACCGCCCATTTTCCAAGAAACAAGTCTGTGACCACTTCGGTATGGTCTTTCGTACTCACTTTGCTCATTGCAGGCGAGGTTGCTCGTTTTCGCCCTTTCGGTTCCAACCCAGTACTTTGACTTGGCCTGCCTCTTCTTCAGCGACAATTGCACCAACCAGACTCAGATTTCCTGGCTTTCGACACCACAAACAAGACAGCGTTCACTGTCCACTTTCTTCAGCCTCACAGGTACCTCTGGTACGGAGTGACACTCAGACAGAGAAAGAACCTTGGACTTTAACCTCTGGTCTACTCCCTCGGTCACTCAGGACACTACAGATTATGCACCTTCTTTCGATGCCCCTTAAGATGCCCCTTAGCATATCTTCTTGCCTGCAACAAGACTGGCTCAACAAGTCTTCCTTCTGCCTCTAATGATGGCATCGTTGACAACATCTCGCCGTCACCAGCTACATCACACATTGCATCTCCGACCGCTTCATTTCCATTGTGTTGCCTTTCGTTCCCATGCAACTGCGACATCACTCCTATTCCACAATCTCCTGGAGCACCTCGCCCGGACTGTCCTCGCCCAGATCTTTTGAATGCATCTCCCGAGTGTCACAGGATTCGCCCAGCGACGCCTAACACTGACCTCTCACCACGTCTTTCGTTTCGAGAAGAACACAGACGCTCTTCATGCACACTGAAGTTTACGTTTTCTTTCGTTCTTGGTTATTGAAGACTGTCTCCTTTCTTCACGATTTAGGATGAAGTAAACATAGACTTTCCTTTTCTCCTCATTTTACGAACAACATGAGGTTCCACAGTTCGCAAAAAAAATAATATAAAACCTTACACCGATAACAGACAGGAAACATCAAAGAAGTGAATTGTGACACATAGCCAACATAAGCTTACAAGCAAGGACGGAAGTCTTGTTTCGTTTCGGCTATTACAGACAACTATCTGGGGCTCTCTTCAACAACGTCTGACAGCCTTTCTGCTGGTTCCAAAGTTTGTGCTTTACAGGTTCAACATTATGCACTTGAGTAGACATGAAGTCGTATGTCATGAAGGTTCAACGCACTTGGACCTTTGGGTCCATCTTCCTTTTGGACCCTTTCATCACACTTTTTTGTCGTTTCCTGCCATATCAGGATACGTTGTCTGTCACCATTAGCTGCAGCCCACTGTCACCTTTCACCCAAAGAAGAGGGAGTGGCAGGATGTTTCCTTACTATGAACTGTAACAACTCAAGTTGGTCGTTGAGCTACACTCCAAGCAATTACAGGCTCACTCGGGCCTGACTGCTCTCTTCAACTGCTGCAAACCTTTTCAGCACGTCTCGCCATACCGACTGGCTGTCTTATTGAATTCTGGACTACCTCTGCCATCTACCAACAGTTCTTTCCAGGCATTCCTTCCCACAATTCTGTGCTCAGTATTGGTGGGAAAATTGCGTCTATCACAGCTCGTGTGTTACTGCTTCTTTCACTCTCTTCCATAGTGGATTATTTTGCACCGACGTGGATTATAGACCATCGTCATGGGGAAACGCCGTCAGACTGTTCCAATTTCTCCCAGTTCCCCACACAGTGATCCTCAGAAAGAGAGTGATCTTCAGAAAGACAGTGCTCCTCAGCTTTCCTCTCCTGCTTCTACACTGCTTCGTGTTCCTAAAAGGTGTTCATACGCCACCATTGTTTCCGGGAAACCCAAAATGACCAGCATCAAGTATGTATACTTCAGTGTTCATTTCTCTTTTTTATCAATCCATGTGACGTTTGCCTCACAGTTGATGAGCCAACACTTTAGTGATGCAGTACAAATCCAAGGCTCACAAGGAGCAGCGTGCACATCATAAAGAACGAGAACTTTTGCTAGCGTCTCAACAAGCTACAGCGATCGTGCAACTATCCCAGTCGACTTCTAGTTCCAGCTCTTCCAAACGAAAACAAGTCAAGCGACCAGCACCACTTTCACCTTCTTGTGAGCAGCAGTCTGATTCTGGTGCTCACTCTCCATTGGCTGCTCTACAGAACCCTGCAACATCACCGCCTCAGCAACCTTGCCTCGACGACACAAAAAGACTAAAGGGCTCCGCTTTAAGAGTTCTATCTCTCACGCTGCTGAACAACCAACACTTTCGGCCCTAGGCCAGGTTGCTGTGACTGTTCCTCCTCCATCCACAATAACTACAGTTCCCCCACAGACTTCTTCGGTTGTGAAGACCAAGTCTTTACAAGTCAACCTTAGTCATATCGTTCTGGCTGTTGTCAGTATGCCTGCCTATATTTCTTCGGATCCTGGACTGGCGAAGAAGCTTGGCTGGGGTCTCCAGTTGTCTGCGTGATGATCCCTATGACACTGGAAGAATGTTTTCCTTGTCGCCGCCTACATCCAAGACCTGCTTGCAGGAGTAGACGTCCTGCGTGCAGCAAACGTAGCCCTTATTGACGAGGTGTTTCGTCTCCAACACCAGGTATCCCTGCGATGATTTCAACTCGACCTTGCTAATTCCAGAATCAGCTACTTTCTCCAATGTCCCACAATTGTCACCATTCGTGGCGTTTGCAACGCTGGAAGTTGTCGTCGACCCATAATCTACGCTACAGACGATCTCCCATTGCATCCCGGCGTAAGGGAAAGGAGCGACACAAGCATCATGGTCCTCGTCATGTGGCTCCACTGTCACCTTCTGCTGCACCACCACTCGAAGTTCTGGCAATTGCCCAACCACCACAACATATTCCATTGGATTTTGTCAGCTCCTCATCTTCCTGTCGTCACCAGCTGGCACAGTAGCGTTCCAACAGTGTCAAGTGTTTTTGCGGCCACGGATTATATCCTCCCTGGTTGGCTTTCGACGATTTCTTCTCTCCCACCAGATAAATACGCTTCCTATTTGATATGGCAATGGGATGATGCTACAACAGAGTTCATCCTGGACTATCCCGGCATCATCAAATGCTCGGATCACGTTACCAGAGACCTACATTAAGCAATCTGTCGCAAAACAGCCAAGGGCTACTCATTCGATTTTCGACTTCACCAATAGCAACATTCCTCTAACTCATGATTGAACTTCTTGTCGTATTGAGGACATGGGCCAGACTTGTTTACAACCCTTTTCGATACTTATTCGACACCCTTTGGATCACTTCTTTCTGAAAATCGTAAACTGGATTTTGTTCAAACCTCACATTCTTTCACCATCTGCACTTCTTCTATCAACCTCTCGTCTTCTGATTATGCTTGTGGCAGATGCCTATTCGCTTGGACTTATTCCCGATGAATGACTGGATTCATTAACCTTTACCAGGAATACGCCTGTTTCTTGACTGCTGGACTTTGTTTCTGACGTATGAAGTATTCATCTGGATACCCCAGAACTGCATTAACTCTGGCTTTGGTTCCTCCGTTTGCGCATCTTCTCCTTTCGACTCATGCATCTTATAATGCCATACACCCATATATTTAACCTTTTTCATATCGAACTTTCAAGCCCACCACAGACTCTAGACGTTGCTACTGGATTGTCTGGCCTGGACTCGATCTTTCATTCTGGACGCTTCGTTCTATGTGTTGCCATGTTTCCTTCCTCAACCTGAGGATCGTCGGTCCAACAGCTACCACTAGTCCAGCATTTTCTCAGCAGTGTTCGACTAAACCTTCACCAAGGACGAAAGGTACTGCATGTTCATTGTCCATCTTGGCTTACCGCTGATTAACCTTCCCCCATAATGAACCGCTCCCCACCCTCCACCTTTGTTTCATTGGCTAAACAACAACAAAAAAACAAAAATTAAAAAACAATAATATCACTCAACACACCTTACGTGCTTTCAACTTCAGTTCATTGAAGAGTAATGAAGTTAGACTACGTCATTGTAAGCCCTTCACCTCCGTCATCTACGGAATCCATGACTGCTGTCGTCTCTTTCGGCTGTCGTCCTCCCGCGGTTCTGCCTCAACTACGCTTTCGTATTTTAGTCAAAATTGTCGTCGTTTTTTAGGTTCTTGGGGTCTGTGACCCCCGAGTAACCTTAGGTGCCGTCTGGTGAGCCCTCCACCGTTTTCGACGAGGCTATGCTAAAATATAGATAATGTGTATTATATGTACTAGAAACATTAAAATGCCGGGTGCACCTGGCTGATTTTTGTTTCTATTGCCTAAACGAAAATATACATTCCCATCCTACCCATCCCATCCATCCTACCCATCCTACCTGCCCCCTTGAGCCACCACCTGATATATTGAGAGGAACGAAAGATGAAACAAGGTCGCGCCTAGGCACTTTTATAGGAGGATGCGCAGACAGTAGTGGCGCCAACCAACTCCAAATAGGGGGGGGGGGGGGGCAATGATTCCCCGACGGAGGGGCAAAGAAAATGAACTTTTTTTTTATTGAAATATGAACTACTTTAGCAAGCCTATAGGGAAACAAGTTTGGGTGTCTGGGGGAGCGCTGTAAGCTCCCCCACTGGGATCCCGGAAGCTGACGCATTTTACGTTATTTGAGGGCCTATTTTCGGCTTCCCGAGACACGTTTGCACCACATTGTAAAGCACATTTTGGATGTATTTCGTAAAAATTCTTTAGCATGAGAGGTCGTAAAAAACTAATTGTGAACAAAATTCTGTTTTTTTTTGTACATTTTATTTACAAATTAAATTAACTGATGAATTTAAATAAAAAAAAATTATTAATTTAACGTTAACAAACACTGAATAATTTAAGTTTGAAAAGTATTGTTGCTCACTTTCCAAATGGCGGAAGATTCAGCTAACGTTTCTGAATTAACTGAGAATTAGTTTTCAATCATGGTGGCGATGGGCTAAGAGGAAATGGGCTACTAGAAAATCAAACCGCCAACTTAGTCTTCAATTTTGATTCTTTGCTCGGGTTTTATGCAATTAATTGTTATAAGACTTCAACTAATGAAACCTGGGAAGGAAATCTTAAAGGGACACCCGGCCTGCCTTATAACATTCCGCCTACCGTTTAACAGTTCGCCACAAACTGGATTGATTCTCGTATTTTAACATCACAATTTGTAATTTTCTAGGCTAGTGTCTTATAATTTTGCTTCGGCGATCTATTGGCATAATTAATTTTCATTTTTACCGCATTACGCTTTTAGATTATTGATCTCATGGTAATTATTAGCAAATTAGTGCATGCACACACAGAGATGAAATGTCATGGTTATTGTAAGCGTACAAAGCATCATATAGTTATGGGTCGTTCTTAAATAAAGTTCCATTATATTCAACAGAAAATCTCCTAGACGCCACATTTAAAAAAGGATTTTTAGATAGGGAAAGACTAACGGTAAGGAAATAGACCTTTGGGGCCGTACTTGATGTGGAGGATCGGGAAAAATGGCGCTGTACAAATTTAGCTGCGTTTCGCTGTAACCATAGCAAGAACATACAGTTGGACCTCAAAGGTATACGGCCATTTGTGAACACAGTGAATTTGTTTTTAGGCTTGTATTGGTTAGACGCTGAAGTTGAGTTTGCGCCCTCTTGGTTGGGAGGCCGGGACTCTTAACCACTGGGCTGCTATTGCTCCGTTTGTATGGGGTCCGTGTGACCCATCACAAACTTCGCGTTGTGCGTTGGGCTTTTAAAATAAGGCCTTCTCCGTTTAGAAATAACTGGTAAGGCGTTGGCATCCCAAACGTGTCTCATAACTAAGATGTCTGTTAAAACATGGCATTGGCGGTTTAACGCAGCAAATCAATTTTCAGTTTAGCAACTTACTGTACACGATTTTCGCTGAATTCATTGGTATCATGAATTCAAGCTAGAATCTTTACCAAATTTAGTTTTATACATATTTTGTTGACGTTTCTGCATTAACTAAGACAGCTTTTAAATATTATGGAGGTGATGAGATAGCAACAGTAGGACTACTGGCAAACAAAACAACTGTATTTTGAGCTTTTTTTCCTCGAAATTTTTACTAATTTTATGTCGTCATGTAGACTTCGTCTTCCGGCTGTTCCCCGACGACAATCTCGGTTACTCCCCGACGGGGGGCAAGGCTTCCCCGACGGGGGTCTCTTGCCCCCCCCCCCCTGCCTTCCCTATGGCGCCACTCCTGTGCGCAGATGCATGAACATAAGGGTTACCGAGCTGGCAGTAGGCCTAAATTTTATTTTTCTAGGGAAAAAGCATTCGAGAACAAGAATGCTAAAATATGGGTAACTCATATTTTCGGTGAGGCAAGAAACAAAATTCAGCCGGTTGTACCCGGCTTTTTAATGTTTTTGCAACCCAAGGATGTTTTTTTTTTATTCAGGGAAAACGAAATCCCCAAACCGCAGGTCTCCATAAGGAAGAAAGGGAGAAAGCGTACGGTAAATACATGCTGCTAGATGAGACGCGTGGAACCCCTCATTTTAGAGTTTGTCGAACAGCAGCCGAACAGCCACCAAACATTTTTTAACCAATGCATAGCCTGCATTATACAGGGAGGGCCACATGAATAAATGCCAGATGATGACATATACCCTTAAAATAAGTTAGCAGTAAGAATGATAAAACAGTGGGGAATCAGATGAGTGCAAGGACAATGACCTTGACCACTTCCGTCAAGGCCATCATGTTGCTAACTTCCAAAGTAAGCACCGTAGATCACTAGCGTAAATTTGAAAGTTGTAGGAAATCATTAAACATGCATAACTGATTTCTCTGCCTTTAGGGGCCTTTTGGGTAATGTCGACTGGTCTCCTTTGTTTTGTAATTGTCTTAACTTAAATGAGATGTGTAATTATTTCTATGAAATAGTTTTTGATAGTACTACTCAGTGCTCTCGTGTTTCCTCTACCAGATGTCGGGCCAGGGGCATAATTTTCTTTCGTAAACAGTTCAGCATAGGCGGCCAAATCGCGCCCTCTGATTAGTCGTTCTCTCGCTTGGAAACATGGCGACCGTCGGACGCGTCTGGCGAGGCAGCAATTCAACTTCGAACAGACTGTCGCTTTCACTTGCCTTACCTAAATACGTGCCAGTTTAAAATACTAGTTAATACAGCAACTCATGAATCAAGCTTGTAATAACTGAAAAAGGAACCTATAATTCTCTATTTTATTACCACTCACCCATTCTTCGCATGAATCGATTGTGAGAGCCATACAGTGATAAATTTTCGAACCACGTTTAAACCAAATGAATTTGCTATACGGTGAAGCATCGCTTCGGTGGCTAATCTGTCACAGATACCACTTTTGGGTTTCTTGGTTACTGCTAATAGTAGCAACCAATTTCTGGGCATTGAAAAGGTCCCTTAAAATGATATTCTAAACTAATACACTGGAAGCATTTGACAAATAACTTAACTAGGAATTTATTTGGATTTTTGAATATAAACAAACAAGTAAAGTATAGTTTTAGTGACCAAATAAATTCAGTAACACGGAATGAAACATTGCTGTAATCATGGTGTTATAAAAGGAAACAAGGGCAAAATTAAAAAAAAATCATAAACGTTATGCAAAAAAAAAATAGCAGAAATTCACACAATGCCCATTTCGTAACAGGCTTTGGTTAAAACCTAATTTTGAAATATAAACACTGACAACAAAGCACAAAAATGTGAAAATTAAGATCATGCTCTTGATGAACGTGACATTTGTATATTATTACGGGAACTCCCTAATAAAATAAACCGCCATTCGTCGAAAAATACAGTACAGCAGTTAACGGGAAACTAATGAAATTACTAAATTGTGACGAATATGATGATTAAGGACGAATACAAATTGATTTTTTTGTCATAAACTGGCTGTAAGTGAATGGTTGAAAATTTTTGTTTGATAAGAAAAGGTTTTCAAATTGTATACTGCATGAATATCAACAATGTTGAGGAATGTAAAATTGAAATAGGAATGATCATTGATGTGAAAATTGTTGTGAGTTAAGAGTATGACAAGAATGAAAAATCATTTTAAGTATTTGGCGACATATGTTCTGAGTAGATTAGTCTGGGACTATGGGCTTTGCGGTAAGAGTAAAATGTAACTTTGGCATTAAATTTAAATTGAACATCACATAAGAATGCGTTCGAATCATGTGTGGACAGTTTTACCCCAGTTTCTTATTAGGGGAGGTTTCTGATGCCAGCTTTTTAGGCAAACTTAATCAAAAGCTGCGGTGGTTGGTACAAGTATTATGTGATGGGTTTTGATTAAATAGAATGAAAAATAGGGAAGAAAAGAATTCCTAAAAGAAATACTTAGCTTCTGAATAGAAGGGGATATTGGAATGATATTATATTAGCATAAAAAAATATTCATATAAATTATTATATAAAGATATCAAGCTGCATTCATTATGCAAGCCATTCATAATTGTTATTATAAATCAAATTAGTGCATGAGATAGCACAATAATTATTAAAAGTATAAACTGAAAACAGAAAAACGAAAATAGTAAGAGAAGCCAGGTTCAGAACATTGGCGCCAGTACAAGATTAAGCAATTAAGATTTGAGGTCAACACGGGTAATAGGTAGGTAATCCTTTGTACCGCTTTTGCCAGCAAACCACTTTAGATAATTACAAGATGCGCAAAATGAGTGACATATCTGAACTAGCAATATTGGAAAGTAGAGCAGAGTTGACAGGTGATCGTAATAGGTGTTATTATTAGAAGTGGAGGGGTAATTACGGGCGGTAGACAAGACAGATAGGGGGAAAGTAAAGTAATGGGTCTATTTACGGATGGAATGTAAACAGATGTTATAAAGGAGAAAGGACATAAGTGAAAGTAGTTGTCACCCATGTGAACTCGTCAGCTTTGTGTGTTACGAACTGCTCCTCCTGTCTTGACTCGTGAAAGTGCGCCAGGGTTGTGGTAGTGCCGGGAATCTGACGGGCAAAGTCGCATAGGCTATACGGATCGCAGCTAAATTGATATTGTAGTATTGTAGAGTAGTATTTGAATGCTAACAGTATCGTGCCTTAGCGTGGCATAATCAAGTATAATGTTGACATATTGTTGTATTAAGCTGCAATTATTAGGAATAATAATTGATGGTTTAGCAATATGAAAGTGTGTTGACTTCAGTCTTATTATTATTATTAGCGCATAGGCAATCTTGCTAAAAGGGTCTATTTTAAATTAACGTAATTGACCAGTTCTGGATTGAGATTGCGACCTATGCCTTAGCTGAATAAAACGGATTAATAATCATTTGGTGTCTTTGGTCTTTATATTTTAATAGTGCTTTCATTTACAAAGTGTACATATCCATCTTGACAATCTATGTGGTTTTAGCGATAAATAAAAACCATAACAGTGGCTTCACTGTGATGGTTGACAGAAAATAGTGTAGGTCCAGGTCGGTGTTTTTCATTTGAAGAAAATATGACTCCCACAAGGTGACTACTGTATACCCTTGAGATCGTAAGTAGCTTTCTCTGTTAAGCGTGCGCTCATAAAGCTCCCCCATGGTTGATCTTAACAGAGGAAACTCTAGAACTGTTTGCGAAGCATTATGAAATCCGTCGACGTAGTAGCGGCCGATCCTCTCCTCACCACCATTCCTCGAGTGTTTGAACGTGATGTTACGTCTATGCTCCTCCAAAAGAATCCACTCTTGAGCAAGTATGCTATCTTTCCTAGGGCCAGCTGAGACACGTAAGATGGCGATGCTGTCTTTAGCCAACCAATTAGTGTGTAAGGCTTTATGGCAGGCCCCAGGAAGGGTAAGGGAGGTGTGAAATGGATCGATAGATGTCACTTCTTCAAAGAGGGTTTTAAATTTCTGACAAGCCAGTCGCAGCACAGTTATGTCATCGTGACAGTATTTGAAAAGCTTCTCTTGCAAATTGTAAACAACAATGGAGTCGGAATTAAAACGTGCGGTCTCACTTTGGTGCCAATCTTCAAGGGAATTTTTAGCATCTGCAGGGAGTGACTCGGGTGCGAACCATCGAAGCTTGGGGAGACCACCAACATAATCCTGGTTCTCAGGAAGATTAAACAAGTGAGGGAATGTGCCTTTAATGACTAAGTCATCGAAGCCAAACATCTTAGGCAAGGCTGATAATTTACATTGGAGAAACGAGTGGCTATCGATAAAACGGTAAGTAAACCCGCCCAAGTTTACCTCCAGTTTTAAGAGCTTGGCACCTTGATAAACCACGTCGGGTTGGATGAAGTAATTTAACATATATTCAAGAATTAAAAAATGGTCATATCATTTGCCGTAATGACTCAGGATTACTCTAGTAGGAGGCATCGTCTTGCGCTTTTTTTTTTTTAGGACCAGTTGCGGGGGTGGGTTCGGGTTTAATTCCACAATCTTTTCGGAAAACAAAGTCACAAAAGTCTGTTGCGTTCTTGAATGTGGTAGTTTGGCCTTCATCGTCTTGCATAATGATGGGATTTGCTACGTGTTTTCCGTTAGGTAACAACATTGACTCACAGTCAAAATAAAAATAAATGTTAGATGGTCCGTCGTCAGGTGATTGTTGTTGAATGTAGCATTGATGATCTTCAGTAACCATCTGTTTACAGTTAGTGCACTTTGTCGTGTAGCACGGGACGTCTTGCTTGTGTTCAGGATAGCCGCAGTTACCACAGCGACGGATGGAATTACAGTGTCCTGTAGTGTGGTTATTCAAGCAGTCTGGCCCTCTAAAGTAGCGATAGCATGCATTACATTTTAAATACGGTTTCAGTCTTTGGTCGCAGTCCCTACTATGGCACGCACTGCACATTCCCGGGCATAAATGGTCTCACGCAGTGTTATGAGTAGCCAAACAAGTCTTGCATGAATAGCTTTTGCAAAAGAAGCCAGCGATGGAGGTCAAAATGACATCAAAATTGTTTTTGTGAAACAGTAATGCTACTAATAGACCTCCATTAGCCCCGTCGAAAACAACTGAAAAATTGGCTTTGGCACTGTACACCACTATGCGAAACTGTGTACCTAAATGTTGTTGAAAAATGGCAACTTCCTCAAGCCCGCACGGTAGCAATGGTACATTTGCGCAATAATGTAATGCTATAGCTGCGTCACACTGAGCATTCCCCCTCGAGTCGCGCAAAGTTCCTTAAATCGGGTAATTATATCTTCGTTTCCCGGGAAACGAGTCTTGTTGGCCAAGGCGACCCTGACAACTATAGCCCGGGCCAAACAGAGATTATCATTGTTTTAATAGTGATGACAGTTTTCTTGCTGCGAGCCCACACATCCAAATCCAAAATAGTCCTCTTACGTGGGCCTCGAATTTCTGACCAACCCTTTCCTTTTGGCGCTGCCGTGGTGTGTTGAACCGACAAATTAAGGGGGAGGGTGAAATCGAATTGGTTATTAACTGGCACTGGCTTTCTAAAAATTCTAAAATGACATCCCCCGTTAACTTGTCGTGATCCATAAAACCAGTAGAAATTGCGTTTTCTAGCTGCTCACTTTCCAACACCACCCTAACCCTACTTCTGTCAACATCGATGTTAACTGGTTTGATGAGCCTAACCACGTGATTGAACGAATCACGAACATTGTGTGGTAGCTCGGCTGGCCTTGCAGTGAGACTCGGATTTAGAAATCTAAGCTTAAAATCTTCAATGCTAAATTTAAATTTTGGAGAGTGATCTTTATTGATCAAGTCTAGTAAAAAAGCCGACGTGAAAACGGGATTGCCAAATGTTGGGCGCACACTCGGAGGCGTAGAATCATAGTCGTCATCATCGGAATCATCACCATGGCCGATTTGAAGAGTTGTCTGCTAATGACAGCTCTAATACCATCTACAAACGTACCATTTGAGCAACCTGGCTTTGGTGAAATTGATCTTGGAGGGACACTTTCACAAGGGGGAGGGCTGGTTTCCCTGGCCAAACCACACAAAAAAATCAACGAAACTCTCGTTGAAAAAATCGCCATCATTTACACTAATATCTGGAGCACTAATAATTGAAGCACTGGTAATTGGAGCAGTAATAATTGAAGCACTAATTTCTGAAGCACTAATTACTGCTGCACAAGGTGGGGAGGAGTAGCACGCTTCGAAAGCAATATTGACGGGAGGAAGCTTACATTCGATAAATTGCTCTGGTTGGGATTGGTTAAAGGGGCCGTCGGCCAAAGCACAAACACTATCGGTGAAAAACTCCATGTCGGTTGAAAGGGATGACACATCATTTGGTTGCGAGTTAAAAATGTCCATATCGGGCCAATCAATGTCCGTAGCAAATGTTTGCATATAGTTTGATAATACAACTGGTAAAACATGCCTGAATTCGTCGACTCATCTTCGCCCTCGGGCGAGGGTTCAAATTTACGCTTCATTTTTTTCCTGCCAAATTAAAAAAAAACCACGTTGTTAAATCCGACCATAAATAATTGATAACCATTATAATAATATTCACAGTGTTCAAATTTGTTTTCAGCCTACACAAAATACTACGTTGCTAATTGCAAATACTTGTTTGCAAAAAAAAATCGCAACTTAGTCAAAACTGTTTAGGCCTACACACGTTTGTCCTAAACTTCAATAGTTTTTTTTTTTAACATACCACTTTGTTTTATGTCGACACTCATACCATCCAAAGTTTGATTTGCAATTAATAAAATATAATTAGTTAAAAATAAAGAAATGTGCACAACATTTCATTTTGCTGTCGAATTAAAAAAATAAAGCCTAGGTTGGTTACAGCACTAGGTCGCACATTAACTATTCACTGTGGTAAAGGCATTCAGTTTAAAAAAATAAATTCTTATTCACAGTTCCAAACACAATTCGACAAAATTTTGTAGGCCTATACAGTTTTCACCACAAAACTTTCAAATAACACGTCTAACTTAAACCAACTTGACTGTTGTGCAAAATTCATACATCAATCCTATATCCTAGTTAGCTTTTAATGTTTTTAAAAAAAATCTAGAGCAATAAAATATGAACACCAGTAATATTCGTACGTCAAGCCTAGCTAACTTTTGTAATAACGGTATTCATATGAGAGAAATACTTACCGGATTTAAAATGAAGAGGTGATGATGGAGTTGAAAATACCAGACGTGGTAGTCGTGCCGTGCGTGAAGTTTAACCCATGATCGGTAGCCGTTTAGCCGTAGGAAGAAGCAGTCGGGTCGGAGAGAAATCGGGAGAAGTCCGGTCGGTCGTCAGGAGTAAAATCAGCGAAAAAATTCAGGTTGTTACTCGGTCGAAAGCAAAGTAAGAACTGATAACGCCAGTCCGAGGGGAGCGCTGTTTTATAGGGCAGGGTGATCTGTGAGTCTTTGAGGGGGGTGCAAGCCCTTACATGTCGCGTGATCCGGGGATTCCCCTACAGTCCTTAGCAACACCACCTTCTAGAGCTGACTAATACAATAATGAAAAGGCGTTGCTAACCCTGAATTAAAACAAAGTTAGTATACTGGATTTGCCATAGCAACGAAATTAATGATTTTCACGTGTACCAGTCATTATGAACACAACAAGCGAGTGGTAGGTAGCCTATTCTAAATCTCTTTGCTTTTTTTTTTATCTACTTCAACACCCCATCACAGTTTGTTCTTGTTGTTAACTACAAATTTATTTTTTTTATTTTTTTTGGTGTAAAAAAATATGGTTTTGACACACGCTTGGCACTTTTACCATGCACAGTTAGGGTTAACAAACTTTACACATGCTCGACACGATCACAGTTAGTATACAACAGACACAATCATTAACCAACAAAATCAGTTTATTTACGATTGATTGCTTTTTATGCCCACCCGTAACAGCACACATAGTAAACAGCACGTGAGATAATAAATCACGTGCGAGACCAGTGACATTTCCCGTAAAAAAAATTATCATTATTGCCCTGTAAGAATCTACGATGAACTTTATTTGTTTGTTTGTTTGGGACGGGTCTGTGGCCATCAAATAGCTCTGCAAATCTTCATAGACGGCCTTCTCGTACGTCTTACGACTTTATGTCGAACGCCTATTCCGATTTCGAGTTTTCAACGAAAAGCATCGCTCTCTCTCGGCCAAAGTTGGTCGGGGATGCATACACGAGAATTTGTTTTGTTTACCGTCTAGAAACAAATGTTTGACAACAACATAACTGGTCAAAACAAACATGTGTAGGGTGCATTTTTAAAGCCAACTTGTTGGACTAAATAATAAAATGCATCTTTTTTTCCGGTAATCACTATTAAAGGGTCACAGAGTTTTGTAAAGACTGTGGAATAATATTTATTTTCTTTCTTCATCTATTTCTTTAGATGAATGCTAGTTAGGCAGGGGCGGGAGGGGCGAGGGGGAGACATCTTTAGATGAATGTCAGTTAGGTAAGCTTTTTTAAGGTAGGTGTGGGGGAGGGAGGAGGGGGACATCTTTAGATCTCAGCTAGCTAATTGTCATTAAAAAAAAAATTTTAATTTGTTACAGTCTGTCAGTGATTCTGTCTGTCTGTTTGTTTGTTTGTTACGTATTTTTTTTATTACAAACCTAAAATGTATTTCTTGTTTTTGGATTACAACTCATCAGCTGTCCGTACATGTTGACAAGGGGTCAGGTGCTCTTGAAGGGGGAAATTCCGATGACAAACTACTAGCCACCCTCCTTTGTATTCTTAGATTGTTACTTTGATAGGGAGGTGGGGAGTCAACTTCCTGGTCCAACTTAAAATGCATCTTTTCCAATATTCAATCTTAAAGTGTTACAGGAAAGTTTTCCAACAGAAAGAATAAATTTAAAAGACATGATTCTTTTTTTTTTTTGCTTTTAAAGGAGTATGCCATAAAATTAATATTTATTTTCTTAACTTTAAAGAAAGAATCGTTTATCTGCGGGTAGGGTGGAGGGGGAGGAGTCATCTTCCTTAGTGCAGATTTGTATGCCCAGACTTGTGCAGATTTTTATGCCCAGACACGTCCGGCTCATCACCTGTAGCCCCTACTTAGCAACAATGGCAGCCCACCCCTATTGTTATGTGATAAAGGGGAGGGAGGGGGGATTTTAAAAGCAAAGTTTTCTTGGCCCAAGTTAAAACAGAAATAATAACTGCATCTTTTTTCCAGTATTCAAGGACTGTGCCATAAAATAAATAATATTTTATTTCTTAACTTTTAGAGGTAAGAGTTTTTGGGGTTCATCTTTAAAAGACGGCTATCTAGGTAATTTTTTTAAAGGTAGGGGTGGGGAGGGGCCATTTTTAAAAGGCTGCTATTTAGGTATTTTTTTAAAAGGTAGGGGTGGGGGAGGGGGACATCTTTAGATGTAATGGACCATCTTCAAAGGTGGGGGTGGGGGGTCTTAAAAAAAAGACTGCTATTTAGGTAATTTTTAAAAGGTGGGGGAGGGGGAGGGATCTTTAAAAGGCTGCTACTTAGGTATTTTTTAAAAGGTGGGGGCAATTTTAAAAGGCTGCTACTTAAGAAACTTTTTAAAGGTAGGGGTGTGGTGGGCCATCTTTATCATTGTCTGATACCCTGTAGAGAGGCTTTTTTAAATATTTTTTAAATATAATTTTTTTAAATTAATAGCCCTGCACATAATTTTTTAAATAGTCAACTTCCTCTAACAACTCCATGCCTCGTGATGTCATCTCCTTCAACTCCAATCTTATCTTTAAGACCAACAACTAACCCTTCTTTCCAACTTGTCTTCGTGGTCCAGTGGGCTAGGGCGTTAGTCACTAACTCATCTGATAAGCCAGCCGACGCTGGTTCGAATCTCGCCACAGCCGAGATAAAAATTTTTCAACAGAAAAAGAAAAGTAGAAACGAAGGATAATAAAAAATGGTGGACGAATAGGAGGAAAGAAAGGTAAGAAAAAATGGCACCCAAGAATCCAAGATGGCGCCCACCTTCATGACGTCACAGGGTTGCAGGTCAACATCCTCCTTCTCAATTCTGAAAAGTTTACTGCGACTACCCAGCAGATTAACGCCTACACAATAGGGGAGGGGGGGGGATTATAGCCACGCCCCTTTCTATTGTTTCCCGCCAGTTGGCCTCTCATCTCTCTGACGCCAATGGAGTGAGCAAAGTGAAGGCACCAAGGAACTAAGGCACTTATAAAGATGGGGGTAGGACCAAACGAAAGATAATTAAATTGTGCTTAGGTTAAGCCTATTTTCATCGATATAAGTTGATATTATGACCCTCAAATACGCGAAAGATCTGAAAAAATAAAGTCAAAGTTTTTTTTACCCTCATGGTGTTCGTTACTGACGTCATAGTTTGTTCATACAAACCTCCAAGAGTGAAGCGAGACGACGCCAATGGAATTATTACTTGTGTACTGGGATGGCCTGGGAACGGATGCACACAAAAAATATTTTGCATCATACTACATATAGATCTTAAAATTGGTTTTGTAACATACTAACTTGGACAAAAACTGCAAAACCTGGACTCTTCCAGGATGCACTATCAAAAGGTTAACGGATTGTGGTGATGGTTTGCTCCTAAAATCGGACGAGGAAGTAAATATTGTGATTTGCATTGGTTCAAACAATGTGACGATGAACTACCCAGAGGAGATTATTAAAAACCTAGAAAAACTATCTATAAAGAACCAATCTTTACGTCCTGAATCAAGACTAACACTTTTTGGTGTATTTCGTCGGCTAAAAAAATCGATGGTGGAACAAGATATTGTGATCATAAAAATTAATGCTTGGCTGCGACACTTTTGTATGGACAATAACTACAACTTTCTCTCAATTGACTGCCATTTACTTGCAAATCCGCACTTAATTTCCCGTGATGGAACCCATATAACTAAACTGGGCAAGATGGTGGTTACGAGGGAAATGTGTAAAGTGCTGGCAACATTGGTGTTCACAGATCGAGAACTCCAAGAACCGTCTCAACCTCACGAACTATATCAGTATGTAATGAGCGGCAGGCTACAGAGGGAGATACAAATGCGACGACAGAAAAACCTATTGCACAGAATATTGCATTGTCTAAACAACAAACTACAAATCCTGCGTGTACAAATTGAGGAGCCTAAGCAGCCGGAAAACTTCTCAAATGGGACAAATCTTTCCTCCGTGCCCAACAATGGAAGCACTCCAGAGAAGGTTAACTTTAGTTTTGCGAATACGCATCTACTATCATTGAAACAGACCAAGGGAACGCCATAAACTGTGTTTTAATCAATGCTCGGAGTCTTGTGGCAAACCTAGCCGATTTCCACCTTTTTCTCGCAGCACGATTTTTTGGTATTCTTTTTATTACCGAGACTTGGCTAAACGATTCGTATCCCTGTGCCATGATCACAAACGGGCAACCTTGCATTGTTTTCAGGCGGAATAGAAGATCCAGGGCGGGGGGGAAATAACTTGTGTGTGTACCGTAGGGAGCTTGAACTTATACTGGAAAAGGTTGCAGACGATGTGGAGCCAATGGTCGTTCAATGCATTAAACCGTGTTTAAACTTCATCCTGGGTTATGTCCCGCATGGTGATAGTGAACCACTATTACCAGTATGTGTAATTTCATTAACGTAAGTCAATCATATCATTTTTCAAATAATATACTCGGAGATTTTAATCTTTACACGTTGAATTGGCATCTTGATACTGCTTCTGACCCAGTCCACGAAATTTTTTTGGATCAAATGGCGGACTTAGGTTGCACTCAGTTGGTGTCTCTACCAAGTCGTGCAAATAACATTCTCGGTATAATTCTAACTGACGACCTGCGCGCAGTCTTTGATGTGGACATTGAACACGGGCTGGGTCTTAGCGACCATCATATGGTCTCCTTTAAACTTCAATACGAACAGTTGCATGACGATTTATCACAGCATCAGGTGATAAACTTCGATAAACAAAAACAGCCTACTCGCTAGAGTAAACTGGGACAGGTTAGGTTACTCATCATCTTCTGCTGAGATTGTTTGGGAGAACTTCTTAAAAGTTCGCGCACATTGTACTAGGCTTAGCACTAAACCAAAGCCACACCGTAAAAAATTTAGGCCATTCTTAAATAAAACTGCCTCTAAACTTGCGATTAAGAAACTGGGACTATGGCACCTCTACAAGGGGAATCTTACACTGGAAAATCTTCATAAATATAATCTATGCCGTAAACAATACTCTAACTGCGGAAAACAATGTAACACTTACCTTGAAAAACAAACGCTGAAGGAAGACAAACCTTTCTGCTCTATATCGTTTTTACTACTATGAAACAAAACTTACGAGGTCTACACCACCACTGAGGGCACACTCCAATTTGATCACTGAAAATCAGGCTAAAGCTGATCTGTTTAACGCAGACGTTTCAAAAAATGGAGTCTTTGACGATTATCGTAACACAAACCCTATTTTAAACCCAATGTGACTAACAAATGTGTGTAAACAAATGCGTGTAAACAAATGCGTGTAACCACCACTGCGATAGTGTAAATTTCTATGCAAATGACATCCGGTGTGTCTTAATTAAGATGTGACCAAGTCATGCAGTGAGCCCAGAAGGCTTTTCAGCTTTCGACTATAAACAAATCTGCAATAATATTATTTCGCCATTGAATAAAATCTTTCAATCTAGTTCTATTCCTAAACATTGGTCAACGGCAAATGTTGTGCCTATCTTTAAAAAGGGAAACTCATCTGACCCAACGAATTACCGCCTTATCTCGCTTACGTCAGCACCATGTAAAATCATGGAAACAATTGTCCGTGATAATCAGGGCTCAAGAAATACGGTCGCCAATTTGTCAAATGCGAATAAAAAATTGGTAATGGCGACTAAATATTAACCTAAGTAGCCACTATGGCGAATTTCCCATCCCCTATTTTTTTTATAAAATTCGCCAACAATACATTCTTTTAGCATCTCGTGAAAAACAAAAATAGATTGCAGCCACATCGTTATTTTCAGGGAAAATTTTAACTTCTCACTCATGGTGCTATTATTTACTTATTTAATAACTAATTTAAGTACATAAACTTTTATTTACTGTTTCGTTTACCTTTTGTTATTTAAAGAATTCTGATGACTGTAAAACGTTATTGGCCAAAAACAACATTAACGTTACTCTTTGCGGAGCCCAGTTACAAAGGTCTGCAACGGTCAGCAGTAAAAAATATGAAAATCAGAAATCCAGCACAGTAATGCTGGGAGTTGGTGATCTTACAAAGTTTTCCAAAATTCGTTATATTAAAATTGTAATTAATTTAAGACTTACAAATGAATAAAAATTACGGTAATCAAAAGTGGTATTTTAATTATTAACTGCTGAATGTGTTGTGTTTGGCTCATGACACGAGCTGCTATCGGTAGGGTGCTCTACACACTGACAACCGGGAAAAAGCAATCGAGATTAGGTCACTAAAATTAAAATAAATCGAAAGTAAAAACATAATTGTCTCTTATATTTTTTACTTTGTTAGTAACAATACAATACAACAATTACTCTACCGTTCTGAGTATCTCCATTCCAACTCTATCTTGCACATTACTGGTGGTAGGTGCACCTTTCAGTTAACTTTTAAGAGCAATTAATCAACACCTGCTTTTGCTTTGCTAGCGTGATCATTTTGACAAATCCAAGTAACTGGGAGTAAAGTTGTGCCTGAATGAAATTTAGGGGCTGCCACTAGTACATATTTCTTTTTAAAGATTTACTTATGAAAAATTACGAATCTGGAACGGAAGCTTATACACTTAATTTAAGCCTTTTTTCCATGCTGGGAATAAGGCAGAAAGGTCTATAAGTATATGGAGGTAATTTTAAATCATGTGTTCCTAAGTTGAGTGTCTTTTACGAAGTATGAGTTGTTGGAGCAGAAGGAATGCAAGCAAAGTAAGCTAAGGAAACTTTTTAACGAACAGTCTTACAATTTTTTGCCTGCATTTAACCACTTTTTTGACTAGACCATATTTTGAATTACTATGGATGCACGTTTTTTTTAGGAGATGGGGATGTGAACCTGGAAACCCTGTCCGATTTAAAAGTGATTCGAAATTAAGTGCATAATATCCATTTGTTTCATAATTTCCAGTTTTCATGTTTTCTTTCATGCAAGTATGATACTACAATAAATACATCCAAAAACTTTTATCCTTGTTTATAGTTGAGTAAAAAGTACTCATACTTTGTAGTTTTCAGTTGTTGGTAATGAACGATTTTAATCAGTTTACTAAGGTAGGTATTATAATTCTGACAAATGGTAATATCCCTTTTAATTTGTTGGTTTTTCACATTTTTTACAATAAACTTTACAATAAATTTCTTTTAACAAAAAAGAAGAAATGGAACCACAGATCCACTATCCCCATGCCTACATGACAAATGACCTTGTTTTCTTTTTAATGACTGCACGCTACATTTTAGTATTTTACTGGCTTTTTCATTATTAAAGTTTCCCTTTTTATTATTAAAAAAAAAACCTCGTGCTTTGTGGTCATTTTTGGTAATAAGAAATAAAAATAAAATCCTCATCTCTCATGTCTTGACAATATTTTTGCCCGAGAAACTTTTATTATTATTATTATTTTTTTTTGGGGGGGGGGGGGAACTGTTGGCGACTAAAAAAATATTGATTAGGAGCCAACTTGGCGCCCAATTTTTTAAAGATTTCTTGAGCCCTGGTGATAATATAATCCGGTCAGACACGACCAATATGGTTTTATAACTTTTCTTCCTGGGCGATCTGTGGTACACCAACTTTTGTTAGTTCTTGATCAGTGGACGGATGCACTGGATCAGGGGATCAATACTGACGTTATCCTTTGTGACTTTAAAAAGGCATTTGAGTCCGTCGTAGATTCCAAACTTCTACTAAAATTAAATAATATTGGCATTGACGGACAACTATTGAAGTGGATAAACGCCTTCTTCACAAAGCGCACACAGCATGTCGTATTGGGCGATGTGCGATCTACAGACACTAGGGTGATTAGTGGTGTACCCCATGGAACAGTTCTCGGTCCCCTCCTCTATGACTTGAGCCTGGATCTCAATAGTGTAAATTGGGCAAAGTTTGCTGTCGACTTGAAGTTGCATAAAGCAACGACCTCTTGAGCTGATACCGACCTTCTGCAAATCGGTATAATCGAAGTCGATAGTTGGGCGACAACATGGCAACTCCCACTGGCTTGTGGTAAATGCTACCGATTCCATATTGGAACAGGACCAAATCTAGTTGATTACTGTATAGATAATAATGTTTTAGCAAATGTTAGCTGTACCAGAGATTTGGGGTATGGTTTAACTTCGATTTGAAACCTTCCTTGCACTGCTGCACTATCGCTTCAAATCCTAACCGACACTCAGCAGTGGTTAGACGCTGCTTCACATCTAGGGTCAAAGTTTTGGCCTTTAAAGTTATGTTCGACCCTTGCTCGAGTACGCGAGTCAGGCCTGGTCGCCAACCTACTCAAGGATGTCGATAAAATCGAGTCTGTTCAGCGATGGTTTACAAAAACACTACCGGGTTTGCGAAATTTGCCCTATTACCTTCGATTGAAAACTCAATTTAGACTCACTCGAACTGAAGACGCCTTAAGGCTTAACTTTTAACTTATAAAATTCTGCACATTTACTTCCTATTGACCTGCCTCTATTTGATTTACAAACATTCACAAAACTAGCCTAAAACTCGTCCTGCCTAGGTTCAAGTTAAATTGTCAGAAGTTTTTTTTTTCTCCTGCCGCATGGTTCCGGTTTGGATTCTCTTACTGAAGACCTTATCTCCGCACCTTCTGTCTCCCATTTTAGGAGGTTTTGGGGGGTGTAAACCTAGAAGGTTTCTTTTGAGACCAGAACATTATTTTGATAAGGGTAGTGATTCGTCATGAATCTTAATTTTGACTTCCATACAGTTGAGTCCATTGTACAACTATCTGACAAATTGTGATAAAAGGGTGCCACTTTGCACACTTTCACTTCCATACAAGACATTTTAGATAGGAACCCCACAAAATAATCAATTTAAATTCAATATGGCGGCCATTTTCCAAAATGGCGGAATGAATCTTAAAAATGGCATATATGTAGTTTTTTCAGTGTGTTTTAGGTCAGAAACGTCAATGGAACTATTTAATAGTATCATAATGAATTTTAATTATAAAAAAATCAACTTAAATTCTATACGGTGGCCATTTAAAAAAATGGTAGACTGAATTTTAAAAATGGAGTACGTTAGAAGTTTAGGTGGTTTTTTAAATAGATTTTTGATCAGAAAATTCAATTGAACTATTAAAAAGGCTGTAGTTTAACAAAAACAATCAAATACAATTAAATATGGTGGCAATTTTTCAAAATGGCGGGTTAAGAGTATGTGTCAGCAGTAGAGGTGTCGTTTGCAATGTGCTTATGGTCAGATAATTTAACGGAACTATTTAAAACTATGTTTTAGTTTTTTTTTAAATCAATTAAAATTCAATATGGCGGCATTCTTCAAAATGACGGATTAAACCTTAATATTGTACTACGTAAGCTGTTGTTTTCTATGAGGTTTTTGGTCAGAAACAGTTTAGTTTAGTTTAGTTTAATACCAGGGGAACAGCAAAGCCAGAGACTTGTAGCTGAAGAGAAAAAGGAAACAGGGTAGAAAGGGGGGGGGGGGGGGGGGGCCAGGAGGATTACCGGTAGTGCATATGTTTGTCGAGAGCTGCCTTAAATTTGTCTGTGGTGGTTGCCAAACACACCTCATCGGCGAGAGCGTTCCATTCATTGATAACACGCACAGAAAAGAAGTTCTTTCTCACTTCGAGTCTTGCATGGGGCTTCTGGATCTTCAGGGAGTTCCCCCGAAGATTTGTAGTAGTAGAGGGCCTAAAGAATTCTAAAGAATTGACGTTGTATTGTCCTCTCATAATTTTGAAGCCCTAGATAAGTCGTCCCCTCTCTCTCCTCTGTTCCAGAGTAGGAAGCTTGGCTACCTTAAGTCTACCTTCATATGTGAGCCTGTCTTTCATAAGCAGGCAAGAGGATAACCTCTGAGCCCCTTCCAACAGGTTGATGTCCTTCTTCAGCCACGGGTCCCAGGCCACACCAGAAAACTCAATAAGAGGTCTGATAAGGGTCTTGTGAACGTGGGAAAACTCATTTGGATTAAGCTTTGCAAGGTGCCGAGAAAGAAACCCAGCCATTCTTTTAGCTCTTGCAGCAGCAGCAGCGCACTGTCGGCTGACTGAAAGGTTATCCTCAATAATAAAACCAAGGTCTCGGACACTGTCAAAACGTTGGAGTTTCGTACCATCAAAGAAATAATCTCTATCAATGTTCTTTGAACCAAGATGCATTATTCCACTCTTCTGTGGGTGCAGACGCATACCGTGACTGTCATACCACGACTGAAGACTGTTAATGTCTCCTTGAAATTCAGCACTTTTTTCTAGATCATTCGTCATGGCAGATCCTTTCACATCATCAGCAAACTTCCAGCAGTCATTCTTCACAGCATGATGAGATACGGCAGTTTACAGGGAGAACAGCTTTGGCCCGAGGACCGATCCCTGCGGTACTCCTGAAGTAACTGGCATCCAGGCAGACTGCATGCCATTGACAACAACCCTTTGCTCTCTGCCATATAGGAATGCTTCGATCCATTTTACCCTCTCTAAACTAACTCCACGAGAGCAGAGGTTGTCAATAAGAACTCCGTGTACTGCAGTATCAAATGCTTTTTCAACGTCCGCAAAAAAAAAAAATCCACCACTGATCCCTCGTCGAGAGCCATGGTCCACTTATTTCTTGCTGAAAGAAGATTCGTAGTACATGATCTGCCTGGGACAAATCCGTGCTGCGTGTTGTCCACAGTTCCTAAGTCAATAAGCTCAGCATTGAGAATACCAAGGAAAACGCTCTCACAACATTTGCTTATGCTAGTCAGAAGGCTCACAGGTCTGTAGTTGAGGGCAGACATTCGGCTTCCTTTCTTTTTGTAGGTAGGGGTGACATTTGCCCGTTTCCATTCTGTTGGGATCTGGCCTAAACTAAAAGACTTCGAGAAAAAGGCTGCCAGAGGTGCTACCAGTGTGTGTGCACATTTCTTCAGGAGTTTATTAGGAATTCCATCTGGACCCCATGCTTTATTGGCGTCAAGGTTTTTTTAAACAACAAGGATTTGTTGTTGCGAAACACTGGTCATGCGTATGGGTCCTTCTCCTTTCACCTTTTTGGCCCCAGGGTGAAAAACTGACTGGAACTGTTTTCCAAATTCGTTTGGTACGTCCTTAACATTTAACACTTTGTTACTCTGAGAATTGAGTAATCTTACGACTGCTGGCTCCGCATTACGCTGGTGCCGCAGATGTCTCTTTGGGTTCCTCTTGATATTTTTCACCACTTCCTCAAGCTGTTCTCTTCTGAATGTTCGAAGTAGGTCAACAACCTTGTTTCGTTGGGCTTGGAAATTTTCCATATCAGAGTTTTGTCTGCTCCTAAAGAATCGGCTCCAAAGTGATCATTTGATTTTAATCCCAGCTAAAATGTGTCTTGGAAGGTTAGGTGTCTTACGGTTGTACTTCCCTCTCTCTGGGATATACTTTTCAATAAGGGAGTAGATGGTATCCCTCAGTGCAGCCCAGTCCTCCTCAATGCTTGTGCTAGGCAAGAATATCTCATCCCATTTCACAGCTGCCAAGGATTCGTTGATAGATTTGTAATCAGCTCTAAAGAAGTCTTTCTTGGCTCGGGTACCGAGTTGTTCGCCATCACTACGGAGACAGTTCGTTAAGTTTGGGTGTTGTACTTCCCAACAGATGCCACTACGATCTGCTTTACCCAGTGGTGGGAGAGAGTAGTGGTTCTGACTGAGCAAGTCCTCTTAGATGAGTACAATATCCAGAGTAGAAGGCTTTTGACCCTGTACAATTCTGGTGTGAAACTGGATTACTTGTTCAATATTGTTGGAAAGGGTGAAGTCCAAAAACTTCCTTTCAATTTCAGTGGCACCAACATCATGTGAGTCACTCTCCCACCGTATCCTCGGCAAATTAAAGTCCCCAGTGCAAATCCAGCTTTTCTCCTTAGGCAAAGAGAGCCAGTTAAGGAGTGCCGAGTTACTATCATCCCCATTGGCACCACAGCGATAGCAGCAATGTTCTGTTAATTTTTCTATGGCAAACTTGAAGTCAATTCTAATTCCTTCAGCCAAATACTCAGAGAATCGGTTGACCGAAAAGATTGAGACAGAAGTGCGTGCATAAATGGCCACACCCCCATGTTGTTTTACAGCTCTGTCAGTTCTGTATAAGTCATAGTTATTGATACGGAGTTCACCATCCTCAATGGAGTCATCAAGCCACGTTTCCGTGAGAAGAACAAAAGTTGGCTTTATGTTGTGGACAACTTGCTTAACTTCAGATAATTTTGATTGAAGCCCCTGGCAATTAAACAATAAGCATTTAACGGTCAGCCAAGCAGACTTAACTGCAACAGTTTCTGTGCCAGTGTCAGTGCCGCTCCCAGGTTCTACAGTTTCTAAATTTAAAGCTGAATTTTCTATTTGGTTAGTTTCCACCTGATCAGCTTTGTTGCTGATGTCAAGTGGAGCTGCCCCTAAGTTGTCTTCAGTCTTATCAGGGTAAAGATGACTGACTTGGCCCCGCCACCATCTCACCTCGATGACACAGTCCCCAAAATCAGGTTTAAGTAGCTTTTCTTGCTTCTCAACCTGCACCCTTAAACAATACGATACATAATATTTGCTTCGAGTTAGCACCTGCAGTATTTCAAATTCATCCAGCCGTTTGGATGACAGAAAGGAGTGAAGATCCTCCTTGGTGGTAGCCGGATCACTTCTTCCAATGTAGATGTTAGCCGTTCTGAGGGGGCGAGGCACTCCTTTTAGCCAAGCCTCTTTTCCTTGTGGTCTTGTTCCAGCAATAACAGGTGAACAAGCCTTTTTCTTTCGTTTGCTGACAACTTCAGTGAATTCATTATCAGGTGAATTGTCCCCATTTTCATCTGGCGAGTGACTAGTAATAGATGTTTGCGGTTCAAACTTACCACCATCATAATTGTTCGATGCCCCATTAGGCTTACTACAATTTGGTGGCTTAGCAGTTTCATTTTTGTTACGGGTCACGCTAGTTTGACCTTTTTTCGGAACCTTATTAGTCTCTTCCCTGACTGCAGCTGCATACTGTACTGGATCGCTATTGGCTTCATGATGCACTGTTACATTCGCCTCCAACTGGGTTCCGTTCATAATTGACCCTGGCTTTAATTCAGTTTGGTTTCCCTGAGAAACAGCAGATGGTTTTCCTCGTTACTGCTTATTATTTGGCTTATTAGCTTTCAGATCCCTTAAATCACTCTTAACTTGTTTTAGTTCATCTTTTAACTCACCAACAACTTTTGCGATCGTATCAACATCATTGTCAATTTGTTTCCGCAGAACAAACACATGTGCAGGTGTCTTGTTAGGTTTTTTCAGGGATGAACTGGTGATGCAGTTGTCACAATACATGACAATACCTGGGTGCTTAATCTTTGTTATCTTCCTAAAAAGATCTTCGTTGATGGCTTGGCATTGAGTGTGATAGGGAACAGCGCAAGAAGCACAGTTGAAGAAATTGTCTTTTTCCGACAACGCTTCCGTACACGATGCACAGTAGTCCGCCTGCTCCGTGTCAGTACCACTGTCATTCTTTTCATTTTTGCTGGTTAACTGATAAATGAGATGGCTACGTGGAACAAACTTAAACTCACCTCCCGACAAGCAGTTTCTCTTGGGCTCGACTGGAAAAAATGCAGTTTGTGCCGCTAAGGGTGACCTCATATGTCCAGGAATGCATCGTGATCCAAAACAACAGAATGCTGCAAGGTATGTAACAATGTCAGATAACTTGGGGATATTTAAAGAACTTGGAAGTTTACCAAATAATGTAAAAAATGAATAATTGAATGAAGGAGAATACTGCCTACTTTTGAAAAACGAAAGGCACGTTGTTTACACTGTGCACTTAAGTACAACATAAAATCTCTGAACCGTGCTGTTCAACGTCCTGTAACCAGGCAGTAACAATTCAAAACAAACCACAATCATCTGGAGGATCATCAACAGTTACACCCTGCCAGACAAGTCAAGCATCCACGTTATATCCAATACTTAAAAACAATATTTGACACACAACATCACTCATAGATAACACTAATCTGCGTGCTATAATGGAAGGTGCATACTTAATGGCTTTGGAAGCTGAAGTACCACATCTGACGCACGGTCAACCTGCTAAACAAAGCAAGATCTGTAGAAATGCAAAATCTACAGAACTATATGGCGATGTCTGTTACACCATTGCTTTTGCACCCATTGCATCATATAAGTGATAAACTAATTTGTGAAGACATCGAGTACATATTCCCTACGGGGGATTATCTTAAAAATGTTCAGGACAGACAGACATCGTCATCGTGCTGTTGATTTTCCATTTCTACAGATCTTGCTTTGTTGCTCAGGTTAGCCATGCATCTGATGTGGTAATTAGCTTCCAAAGCAATTAAATGTGTGCACTTAAGTACCTTCCATACAGATTAGTGTTATCTACGAGTGGTATTTTTTCAAGAACGTATTTATGAACTGCCGTAGTTGCAACATTGGTAAGGTGGCTGATTCCAAAGTGGTCCTTTGCTGCATAAAAAACATATTGTCTGTAAGTTTTGGAGATGACGTGCATACTTGATGTATCTGGCGTGGTGTCACTGTTGATGATCCTCCAGACGACTGGTTTGTTTTGAATTGTTACTTCCAGGTTACGGGGGGAGGGCGGGGTGGAGGAGATCGGAAGAGAATGAATGTCGAAGTTCTCTGA
>JAHWFP010074531.1:69452-85123 GCA_023313725.1 Lithobius niger
TAGTATAGAACTGCGTTTTGGTCACAGATCCATCCCAATGACCTTTAGCCCGGAAGTCACGTGACCGGAAGTGACGTCATTTTCCAAGACGGCGGCACTCATGGGAACCGAAAGTTTTCCAAGATGGTGGTCCGGGAACAAAACTGGAAGAAAGGTTGGCTCGAGGAGATCCAGGAATTAATAAACTTGACGAAGTGTGCAAGGAACACGATGCAGCCTACTCAGAGAGCTTGGACTTAAAAGATTGGCATGCCGCGGATGAAATTCTAATTTCAAAAGCTCAAAGTCTGAGACATGATCCTTCTCTGGCATGGAGGGAACAACTAGCCGCTTCGATCGTTAATAAAATCATGAAAACAAAACTAAAGTTTGGAATGGGGAATAAAAAAAATGGATCAACTCGTAAAAGAACTTCACAAGCAAACGCGAAAAAATTTTCCAAGACAGAAAGTGATTGTATTGAGCCTGAACGATCTATGGCAGGCTGACTTGGTGGAAATGATGCCTTACGCTAAATTAAATAAAGGTTTTAACTACCTACTGACCTGCATTAATGTCATGTCCAAGTTCACTTGGGCCATTCCCCTTAAATCTAAGTCCGGTATAGACATTACCGAAGCTTTCAAGAAGATACTCTCAAGACCGACCGGCCCTAAAAATTTGCAAGTCGATTTTGGTAGTGGCATAACATCAACATGTACTCTACGTACTCTGAGAAAAAAGCGAGCGTGGTAGAACGTTGAACAGAACATTGAAAACTCAAATGTGGAAAAGATTCACTAGACAAGCGAATTACGAGTGGGTAAGCATTATCGACGAGTTAGTTTCCAAGTACAATAACATGGTTCATTCCACCATAAAACTGAAACCTAGTGAAGTAACCAAACGTCACGAACCTCTGTTGAGACGAACTAGTACTAAACAGTTGTTGAAGAAACCCAAATTTGCTGTGGGAAATAAAGTCAGGATTTCTAAAGTTAAGAAAATTTTTGATAAGGGGTATTTGCAAAATTTTACTAACGAAGTTTTCACTATCCGTAAAGTACAAAAAATCCAACCTGTTACTTATCTTCTAAAAGACGAGTCGAGTGAAGTGGTGCTAGGCGGTTTTTACGAACCAGAACTTCAAAAAACTCTAGTTCCCGATTTGTGTTTGGTAGAAAAAGTATTACGTAAGATGAAAGGAAAAGATGGGAAAATGCAATACTTTGTTAAATGGAAGGGATATGACTCCAAGTATAACAGCTGGATGGATAATATTAGCAGTCTTAAATAAATATTGACTTTTCATTTTTTCACATAAAACTTTTCAATGCAATCAACAATATTATTTTTTTTATTAAAAAAAATTTCTTATTTTTTTTCTCCCTCAATATTATGAAAAGATAAATTTTTGTTTTTATTTCACAATGGAAAAGACAACATTCACGTGCGTTTACTGCGGGGGCATTTTCTCCTCGCAAGCCGAGCTCTGGAACCACCTACAGTTCCATCACCCATTTAATGTGGAAGAATGCACTTTCTTTCACGACCAGCTACCTGACACACTCAAAGAGTCTATCACCCCTATCTGTGGATAAAGGATTGGGTCACCGACAATACGAGATGCCTCTAGTGGGTGAATGTGTCTTCGGCGATCCACTTCAGTTTCTCCTATCTATACGCACAGCACTACAAGCGATGCTAGAAGTTTGTTTACACCAGCTGGTAAACTGTAAAGTCCAGATCAGCTTGGGTATACAATTTACCAGGGACGACGCTTCTATTAAAGCGGGATTCTGATCGAGATATTCATAAATACATAATCCCAACGACATTCCCGCTCTGTTGGAAGAGGCATTTGCAAAAATCCAAGGATCTATCGATGCTTTCGCGAACGGGGCAGCGGTTGGGTTATATCTCACATCCATAACCTAATAATCAGAGTGTCAAAGTATAAACTATTACGAGCATCTACGTACATCCCTCTTCCAAAAGCACTTGCTGGCAAGAATAAGGTGGTGGTGAACATTCAAAATTTAAACAATCAGAAATGCTTTCTGTATTCCGTCCTGGCCGCAGCTCTGCAGTTGGACAGCGTTCGACCCGGAAGATTACCACGAATTCGAATATATGCTCGATACTTCCATGCTGTCTTATCTAACATCGCCAAAATTGACAAGTTTGAAAAGGTAAACGATCTTCCCGTCAATATCATCGGTTATAGCCGCGAAGAGGAGTTACACCCACTTCGAGTCTCTAAAAACTTGGATGGACTACCAATCGACCTTCTATATCTGTATGAAGACGAGGATGATTCGGAAACTCTAAACACCCATTATTGTGCCATTACAGACGTAGCTGCTTTCCTGCGATATTGAGGTTCTGGTTCCCACGCCAAGTTTTATTGCAGGAACTGTTTCGCCGGTTTTGGAAAGGAATGGATGCTGCTAGCTCATAGGAATGAATACGTCAAAGTTAATCCCACACAAGCTCATAGATTTAAGAAGCCAGGAGAAAACTCTCTCATATTCAAGCACTTTAACCGTCAAAACCTCTTCCCCCACATCATATATGCTGACTTTGAATGCCTCATTCGTCCCATCCAAACCGCTCAACCTGACAGTTCGACGAGTTCAGCCACCCAAATCCATCAACACCTTCCTTGTAGTTTCGACTACGTTCTATTAGGACACGATGGGAAGATTATACGTCACAAGTATTACTTGGGAGAAGACGCTGTCGACGTGTTTTATAAATGTATGGAAGAAGAAGCACAATATTATGTGAACCTGTTGAAAAATGCAAAACCCCTCCACGTCAGCCCATCCGAAGAAACAGATTTCAAGTATGCCCGGGTTTGTCATCATTGCAAGGAAGCCTTCAAGAAGTGCATTGAAAAATCAAAAATCGATGGGGAATCTAAAGTATGGATCATCGACAGTAAGGTGAGGGATCATTGCCACATCAGTGGGAAATACAGAGGAGTTGCTCATCCAAACTGAAACCTATCTGCTAGAGAACGAAAAACCATTCCCGTCGTGTTACATAGCTTGGAAGGGTACGATATGCACCTTCTGGTATCCACAGTGTACAAGTTTCTGGGAAAAGTAGATGTTATCGCTCGCAATGACGAGAGGTTTCAGACCATAACCATTAAAGATCACGTCAGTAAAATTAATCTTCGTTTTATAGATAACCTCAATTTCTTAAACGCTTCTCTGGGTACTCTAGTAAAAAACCGAAGAAACGACAATAACGGTTTCGCCATCCTCGAGGCAGCTTTAGAATCTGGATTGAAATCTACTTGGTTTTTGGAGAACACCACGCGGGAACATGCGCTGAACCTGTTAACCCAGAAGGGTGTTTATCCATACGAATACATAAGCGACATGTCCGTTTTCGACAAGGCACTCGTTCTACTCTCGATTGAAAGACGAGATGTTGGCGGGAGACAAATACGTGCGAGTGCTAAACCCCTGGCTGAGGATGAAATCGAAGGTATTCCGTACTTACCATGAGATATACCAAATGACCGATGTTTTCCTGCTTACTGACGTTTTTGAAGATTTCTGAAAATTGTTCCTCGAAAACAACAAGCTGGACCCCTGTTATTGCATCTCCACTCCAGGATTCAGCCGGGCAGCTCTCGTTAGGATGCAGGATTCAGAATTGGAGCTATTCACTCACGTGGGGAAGCATAATCTCATATCTTCTGGCACCAGATGCGGAGTTTCGTTCATTGGAAAGAGACATTCGAAAGCTTATAACAAATACCTGCCTCTTTATGTCCCTAGTAAACCCTCCGTATACATAGTGGATTTGGACATGAACAACTTCTACGGTGTCGCCATGTGCAATCATCTCCCATACGACGGGTTCCGCTACATAACCAGGAAGGAGATTAGAGCTTTGGACACAGACACCGTACTGGACTACGCTGACGTGGGATATATACTAGAAGTGGATCTCGAGTACCCCAGGGTTGCACGACTTGCACAACGATTATCCACTAGCTCCGGAGAAGATGGACATTGTAAAAGAGATGATTTCCCCTTATTCTTTAAATCTGGCGGAAAATTTAAACCACAAGATCAAGTCCTCCTCCGACACCAAACTTGTCTCGAACCTTCTATACAAGAAGAATTACATCCTTCACTATAGGAATTTGAAATTCTACCACCGGCATGGACTAGTTCTTCGTCACATCCGAAGACCATGGATGAAAACTTACATCGAGTTCAACACTGCAAAAAGGCAAGAAACGACCTCTCCTTTCGCCAAGGACTACTTCAAACTGCTGAATAATTCGGTTTTTGGTAAAACGTTGGAAAATAAGCAAAGTCGCCTCGATGTGAAGCTGTTCACTGACGAGAAAATGGCGCTGAAATACACCTCGCAACCGCACGCCGAATCCTTCAAGATTCTAAATGAAAACCTCGTGCAACTCAACCACAGTATTCGTAGCGCGCTGTGCGATCTCCCAACCTACTCCGGATTTACCATACTGGAACTCTCCAAACTCTTGATGTTTGAATTCCACTACGACTACATTCTGCTAAAGTAGGGAGACCGTGCTAAACTCCTTTTCATCGACGCCGACAGCCTCTGCTACCAAATCCAAACAGAGGACTACTATCTGGACATGCTCGCTGACAAAGAACGTTTCGACACGAGCAACTATTCGTCGAATCATCCCCTCTTCTCTTCTCCAACACTAATAAACAAGTGTTGGGGAAAATGAAAGACGAAATGGGCGGCGTCCCCATCCTAGAGTTCATCGGACTCAGATTGAAAATGTACTCTATCAAACCTATGAAAAAGTTGGCTATCAAGAAGGCCAAGGGCACACAAAAAGATTTCGTGAAAAAACATTTGAAATTTGACGACTACAAAGCAGCCCTAAAATCGATGGCACCTACACAGAAGGGAAGCTGGGCCAAGATTTCCAGTGTCGGCCACTATCTGAGTACCGTTCAAATACCTAAATCCCTCCTCTCGCCTTATGACAATAAGAGGTATGTATTGGACAATGACAAAGATACTCTAGCCATCGGTCACTACAACACCGGCACTTGGGAGAAGTACACGGACGATTTCGACTTGGACATGGACGTGATGAGCGTCGAGGAGGGGGAGGAAAGATTATCCCTCCATTTGAAAGAGCGCGAAGCCCAAAAAATCACCGAAGCAAAAATAGCCGAGAAGCAAAAATAGCCGAGAAGCAAAAATAGCCGAGGAGAACGAGAAGGCCGCTCGCAGGGTGGTTGTATTAGAGAACCATCGGAGGAAGTTGGAGGATTTTACGGTATGGAAGAGGGTGAGTAGAAAGAAAGATGCTACCAGAAAGTATAAATCCCGCTCACAGGAAACACAGATGCAGAGAAAGGTAGATTGGAGAAAATGGCCGCCAGTAAAAGAAAAGCTCAAACTGAGAAACTAAGGAACAAAGAAGGGCTAGATTGGAGAAAAAAGCTGGTAGTAAAAGAAAAATTCTGGAAACAGAAACGGAGGATGAAAGAAAACTTTAAGATTATCGAAAAGAAGAGCTCGAGAGACTATATTACGATGATCTCCGGAGACATCATAATTATGCTTTACCTCCTGGGTGGTGTGGAAAGAATCCATATTATTGCAGCAAAAAACTATAGTCTCTGAAACCTTACAGGAAAAAATGTGTGTACCTTTACTGGAGACAGGTAGTGTTCAAAATGACGGTATTTTTCACGGGTACTTGACGTCACTTCCGATTTACACAGGTGCCGCCATGTTGTAAAATGGCCACACTTCTAGGGCGCCGCCATCTTGAAAAAAAAATGACGTCACTTTCGGTCCACACTAGGATGTATCAAATAAAAAAAATGTAGCAAAAAGCACTTTTTCCACCCTCCTCCAGATTGACAAAAAGCACTTTTTCCACTCTCCTCCACATTGATGAAAACTAAAAAAAAAAAGGTGCACCGTATTGGATGATGTCACATCCGGTACACGTGGGTGCCGCCATCTTTGATGACGTCACTTCCGGTGTGACGTCATGTCCGGTATGACGTCACTTCCGGTCAAAAGTCGCGGGGGGGGCCCCATGTCTGCAAATCGGCTTTTATCACTACTCATATTGAATTGTATTTCATTGTTTTTGTTAAACTATAGCCTTTTTAAGTGAATTTAATTGAATTTTCTGACCAAAAACACACTGAAAGAGACACTTCAACTGCTAACGCACTCCATTTTTAAAATTCAGTCCGCCATTTTGAAAAATGGCCGCCACAAAGCATTTAAATTTCTTTAAAATTAAAATTCATAGGCTAGTTTTAAATAGTTTCATTGAATTTTCTGGCCTAGAACACACAGAAAAAAAACCATATGTATGCCATTTTTATGATTTAATCTGCCATTTTAGAAAATGGCCGCCATATTGAATTTAAATTGATTTTTTTGGGGTCCCTATCTAAAATGACTTGTATGGACATAAAGTGAAAGTGTGCAAAGTGGCACCTTTTTATCACAAAATGCCGGATATTAGTGTTTTATGATTCGAACAGACCCAACTAATACATTTTGCTGATTGATTTTGCCATTTACATTTTTGTGGTGACATCTACCTTTGTTTTTTTTTTAGGTGCGCTGTCAGTGGCCAGCATGTCTGACCCTTTCTCACCTTTTGCACTTCTTGGTGCAGTAATCATATTATTATTATTACTAGCTGGACCCGTGCATGCCTCACGGTGATTGAATTTCCTGGAGTTAGCCTCTCCCGGTGTTTCGTCGTGTTAGTAGAGTAACTGGTGCTTTCAATTTCTGGCACCCCTAACTCACACTCCCCAACTCTGCCCCTGGTCCCCCAACTGCCCCCGCAATCCACTGCACGCCCTCCGGCAGTGTAGAGTTTGTTTACCACCCCACCCTTCCTCCGGCACCCTCGGTGTTTCTTCTCCCCCCTACCCGAACATCCTGCCACCCCACACTCCACTGCATGCCCTCCGGCGCATCGTGGCTTTTTCAATTTCTTCCCCCCACCCCAACCTTCACACCCCCGCTCCCTGTCAGGCTCCCTGTATACCACCCTGCCTTTCTCCCCAGCTCCTCTGGTGTTTGGTTGTAAATTTATTGACTCCCCAAAAAGACCCATCCCCTTCCGGCACCTGCCCTCATACCCCCTTCGGCTTGATGCGCACATTCAGTAAGCACTTAATTGTGATCTCCCATTCTCATTCACCTTCCCCTCCCCTCTTGAACTTTGTGAAGGGGCCCCGTGGACCCGAACAAAGCGAGCAGCATTAGCCGTGTGGTCAGCATCCTCGTGTCCAAACAAAGCGAATGCTGGTTCGAATCCCACGACTCATGTTAAAAACACGATGTTAAAAAAAATATGCAAAATTATTTCATGCAACTAAAGGTTAACAGGACATTTCGTCGAAATTTTGGTGCAGCCCCAAAAAAGACGCATACCTGTGTTTTATTGAATCCTTAAAAAAAATCCTATCACTGAGTAAGTAAGCAAACACCTGCTGTACGTTTATCTCCGTGATTGTTTCCGGCAACTTTGAAACAATTCATGTGTGTTATCTGTAACAACAGAAGAGGGCACATTGGGGTTATAATTATTGCTACTTTGAAACAATTCCGCTCAGCTCTTGAAGCCTGCATCGAAGAAATAAATAGACTATTCTATCGTTAATAGCTGCCAAGTTCGAGGCCTGTTGGCTTCGAAATTAAAACCGTAGCTTAGTTTGGTTTAAAATTATACGCGTTTAGCTGAAACACGGATTCTTTCATTTTACCCATCAACAATCAACTATTGGAAATAGTACACCTAGAATTGTTAGGCAAGGTAGCAATGACATAGCATGCACACGAAATGCACCAAGAACTGTTATGCACGGTAGCAATGACATGTCATGCGCAGGAAGAATGAAACAACCGTTATTTTAAATTGTAGCCACGATTGTAGCCGTTACTTTGAATTGTTGGGCTGCTCCAGGCCGCTCCTCCTCCTTGTGCAGGTTCCTGAGGTTGGGTATTATAGTAGTAGATTACTATTATTATTGTTATTATCTAAACCAAAAACAATTAGTAAACAAAAACGAACTCGTTTGATGCTTAAGGTAAGGTTTAACTGATTCGAAGTCAAAACAGCAAAGGAACACAAATAAACTTTCCTGTAAGGTTTCAGATACTGTAGTGTTGCTGTACTGTTTCGTCCACGTGAAACCTTACTGCTGTATTCAAATGTTTTTACCAATTTTATATTTGCACACGATACTTCAGTTAATGATTGGTTCATTCTACTTGGCTACACGACATCGCTGGAAAATACTTAAAACATAACCGTGTTAGTGGGTTTACAACAGCTCTACACGTAATTGAAGGTTCGTGCGAGGCTTTGAAAATCTAGAAATGCCCTGGAAAGTAATAATGTAATTCCATGCCTGGAAAAGGGCTTGAAAATCTTGAGAAATGCTATATGTATACTCAGTAAGTAGATGTCGTGACTGAAGAACACTGAACAAATTTAGCCAAGAAAGTGGTCGAATGTGTAACCTTACATTTTTCGTCCTTTGTTTAGGCATGACTTTAATTGTATTTACGTGTGTAAAAGTTGTATACAGCAGTAAGGTTTCACGTGGACGAAACAGTACAGCAACACTGCAGTATCTGAAACCTTACAGGAAAGTTTATTTGTGTTCCTTTGCTGTTTTGACTTCGAATCAGTTAAACCTTACCTTAAGCATCAAACGAGTTCGTTTTTGTTTACTAATTCGTGCTACTTTGGCATACCATACAGTTTATTTTTTTTAAGTTTTGCATCTTTATCAATCAGTCTAAGTCTTGTGTACTCGTTACAAATGCACTGAATTTAGCTCGATTCGCTCGCTCATTCAGTACAAGTCTTTCTTTTGGTTTGTCCGCAGTTCTGTATTAGCGGCTTTGTCCGTTATTTGCAATATAGGACGGCAAGTCAAATGTGCAACGGACATTTTTAACTTTAACATGGGACAGCTACGTGAAATCATTATATAAATCAAGTTTTAAGGGTTTTAAGGGTTTAACGAGCGTTAACCACTCCTGGTCATCTGCCCGAAGCCCTAAGGCCCTATGGCCCTAAGGCCCTAAGGCCCTATATAAATCAATTGGTAATAAGAATAATGCTTCCTCTTCACATGCGGGTGAATTGTTGGCTCACCAACATTGTTAGCATTTGCTTAAACTTCAGGCGATGCAATGCCATGTATATGGCGTTTGCTGATTGGCATTGTTGCATAAAAACAATGTTTAAAACAATGTAAAACAATCAATCTGGTCGTTTAGAGCTCCGAAACCCCTAAATCACTTGACCAATTAGAAAAGTCCTTATGGAGAGGGCACATCTACAGAGCAATGCCTGTAAAATGAGCCAAGAACCAGCTTTATAGGACAAATAGTTTGATCTGTAGACAGCGTAGCAGAAACGTGTCGTGTCAACAACAACAAGACGCCAAAAATGAAAATCACGATTCCAGCTCAAGTCCAGATCTACGCTATGACAAATCGGACATTAATAAAAGTTAGTACACGTGTTGGCCAAATCCCATAAAGCTCATATATCAAATTTCAGTGGAAAATGTAGGAAGACGGCGGAGAAATTAAGCATCGAAATTTCCGCTTTAACATGGGAGACCGAGGTCAAACCTTAAAGTAAAGGCTACCGCCTTTACTAATAAATTGTAAGCAAAAAACCCGCGATGTTTTAGCCTTTGAACGTCTGTGATATCAAAAACGAGCCAAGTTTCCACTCATCAGACATACAACGCAACTTTAAAACTTGGCGCATCGCAAGCCTTTTTTTTACTTGAATAGTTCGGCTATATCTTATTTTTTCGATCAAATATGTATACAGTGAATTTTATCGAAATAATGTTAAAGATTTTTGTTACAATAGTTTTTGTTTGAATCAATTTACAATAAGTTTTACAACTCAGATGGTGGCGTTTTGTTGAACTACTACAGACTAGTGTGCGGTACTGTAAACTATAGCTTTTAGTGTGGTGTACAACGCAGCAGTATTTGTGAACCCTTCCTGACGTTACGAAATTCGGAACCTCCGCGATTTGTTACCGAGTTATGCAGTTCGTAAATAGTTTTTCTTAACCGAGAGCAGATTGATCGTCGGAGTGACCGATTGATCGTTTCAACTTTGATGTTGTTATTTCGCTTCGTGTGCGCGAAACAATCATGAAACAGCAACAAGAACAACAACAATCAACTAGCGCCTATTTCAGTGCATCTTCGGTCTTCCAAACGAAAGTCTTGCAATGCGACAGTTTTAAAGTTGAGTTGTATGTCTGATGAGTGGAAACTTGGCTCGTTTTTGATATCACAGACGTTCAATGGCTGAAACTTGCCAGGTATTTTGCTTACAATTTATTGTTTTTGGTTTAGATATTAGAACTTTTGTTTGGTAGTTGCGCCTAACGTGAATTTTTTGTTATTTATGATGTTATGGATTCGTTACACTTTTGGTTGTAACCTTGCTGAAGCTTTACTTCTGGACATTACAACATTTTCTTGATTTTATGATTTTGTGGAGTTTGGATTTTTAAAGTCAAATACTTTCTTTAAAAGCAAACTAGGAATAACTAATTACTCGCAGAAAGCAACCAAGTATTAATTCTACAGAAATTGCACATTTCAGAAAAATGGTAAAAATATTTAACTACAGCAGTAAGGTTTCACGTGAACTAAACAGTACAACAAAGCTGCAGTACGAAACCTTACAGGAAAGTTTATACGTGTTCCTTTGCTGTTTTGACATCGGATCAGTTCAGAGGCAACCCCAACAATTTCTTTCATTCCGACAGGTGGCGTTAGCGACAAGTGCGCCAGCTTTCTTTCCTTCCCTCCCTCCTAAGGCTCGGCGCAAATTGGGGAGCCAAACAAAGCATCAGCCGGCAGCCAACTTGGGAAACCAGAAGCCAGTCTGTTGCCCACGTGACAAATTTTGGCTTCCAGCAGCCATGAAACATCGACAGCCAGCAACCAGTAGCAGCAAATTTGAGCAACCATAGCCCGAGCAACTGACAGCCAAAGCATTGAGTATGGGATACTAGTGGACCTCGGGCATTCTTGCGTTCTGTAATTATCTTTACTTTTTAGGGAGGGGGACGGCTGGGGCTGAGGCTGGGTAGGCAAAACCTGCATAATGCTACATGGCAGAAAAATAAATCCGATTATTCAGTGACGAAAATTCATCTTGTTGATTGCTTCTTATTCTCCATAAACCTGTAATTTACCCTTTAATGGAAGTAATCTATAAGCATTTTGACGCCATAATCTAACATTATAAAGCAAACATTCAAGAAAATAGAAGGTGATTGGGTGATTGTTTGTTGTTGCTTTCAGGGAGCACGAGTCCAAACTGGGTTATTTGCCCCACGACAAGACAAGGTTGTTTGTATTCAGAGAACACAAACCCAAACTGCGTTATCTGCTCCACGACGATGAAAGGGACAATTTAGCTGGAGAAATCCAAGCGGAAAACCCAGGATCTTTGACATGCCACAATCGACATGAGAACGATAGACCACACGGACAAGGCCAAGTACCGCAACAACTGAATAATGAAACAATGAAAACGGGCGAACGTATTAATTCTTTTGCCAGATTGAAACTGGCGTGTTGTTGCCTCGACTAACAATTTGCTCTGCGCGGTTATCTCAGCAACAAGACTTAAATGACGTCATGCAAGAAGGATAGGTTTTTTTTCGCACACAGTACGGATCGCTCAAATCTAAGCGACTGGGATAGATTGGGAGTTGGGGTGGAGCGGTGGATGCAGAATTTTTGTGCATTTGGCAGTGCGATGTTAGCCCGGCTCTTGAAATTCTAATGCGATAACTAAAGAGAATGGGAGGGGGGAGGGGTACAGTGCGTGCGTTACTATTTAGCCTATGATTACGGATTAACTGATCCCAAATGGTAATTTTTTGTTGTTTTGGGGATGGAGACCAAACCAAATGTTTCCAAATGTTGCAAAAGGAGCAGGGAGAAGGGGAGGAGCAGTATTTAATTCAACTAACCATCCAAATTCAAGTACGTGTTGCAAAGGGGAGAAAGGGAAGCTGAGGATGGGTAGAAGGTCAGGAAGGGAAAGAAGAGGGGAGGGCTCTGAGAGGATGGGGGAATAAAGGAGGGGAGAGCGAGGATTGGAGGAAAGGGGGATTATTAGGTGAAGAAAAATTGTGAAAAAAATAAACCCCCGGGCGAATCCAGATGCAACTGCCAGTGAGTCATGAAACGTTGTTGAAAAGCCTGCAATTTGGATGAAAATGCGTGTGCGCATTCTTACAACAATGCGTTATGTCATTGTTGCCAGCCCGGCTGCATATCACTCAAAAGGTCATTAATTGTAGGATATATGATCGATATACTAGCATTCGTACCCGGCTTCGCCCGGGGTTTGTTTTGGTTTGGCTTGAGCGATCTGTACCGTGCGAAAAATAACTGTCCTTCGTTCATAACGTCATTTAAGATTTACCTCTGTGATAACCACGCAGAGCACATTGTTATGCGAGGCAATAATGTGCCAATTTCAACTTTTCAATGCAACAACATAGGCTACCAGTTTTATCTTCTGGCCAAAGAAATGACACGATGACCCGTTTTTATTGTAGGGGTGGCTGTTGTGTTTGTTTCCAAAAGAAGGTTGGCGTGATTTTGCTAGGATACTTTGCCTTAAAATGTAGATGTATACTGCTCGCATTATTACTAGTGTGGCTTCGGCTTGAGTATTGTTTTAGCCCGTGGATGTTTTCCAGTTTTTGGTGGGTGTGGCCTAAACGTTGAACTTGACAGGCAATTTCGCTTGTTGGAGTACTCCTCTTTTCCTCCCATCCTGTACGTGCCCTTTCCTCTGCTTCTTTCCTCCTATCCAACCCCCCAAAAATACCTTGTATGGTTAAGTTAATGCTTAATCATATCCTTAATGGTAACAGACATACTGCCCTCCCCCACCCCGGCCACCCTTTCAAACGTTTTTCTTTCTTCTAAAGAGCAGGGATAACAGACGCACTGCCCCACACACGGGCAATTTCCGTTCAGGCCCTCCTCCCCACTCCGAGTTTATCGCTTTGGCTTGAGCAATCCGTACCGTGTGAAAAGTAACTGTTCTTCGTGCATGACGTCAATTCATACTTGCCTCTGAGATGACCGCGCAGAGCAAATTGTTAGTCGAGGCAACAATGTGCAAATTGCAACTTCTTTTCAAGCCACCAACGTACCAGTTTCAAATTCTAGCCAAAATTTGAAACACTCGCTAGTTTTCATTGTAGGGGTTCCCCTTTTTCGGGAGTTGTCTTCGTTTCTGCTGAGACTTTGGTTTATAATGTAATATGGTGCAAGAAAAGCTGAAATGATCACTTCCACACTGCACACACTTGTACAGTGTATGTCTGGGCTAATGCCTGTGTTACATTTTTGCACATTAAAATTTAGTACTTCAACTTCAAATGGCATCCATTCGTAGGATATGTCACGCAAGAATTTCTCAGCTTGTTCTGTAAACGCTAAAGTGTGAAGTGAGTAGCAACGGTATCAGCCCAATTATACAGCTTCTCACTGGTGTGTAAGCTACTGTCAGTGATTTTCATTTCAAAAGCAGACAATATGGGCCACTGTCTATGCCACACTGTGCACAATGGTTCGTCAAATTACGATTTTCTGATGTAGAAAGTCGGCTAGCCTGTTTTTTTTATACCTGCCACATTTAATTTCATCTATCGTAATCTTCCCTCAATACACTCTGAGCAACGATTCCCGCACGTCATGCTCGTTGCCCTGTAGACGCTTTGGATCCCACAAAATAGGCTTATCTAATGAAATAAACACTTTTTATTTTTATATCCAACTCGCGCGTCAATTCTGCAAAGATGTTCTTCGAGTATATGTTGTTTCTTGCCTGCATAACAATTCGTCAGCTTTGTTTCCTGCGAAGTGGACCTGAAATTCCAAGCGCCATGTTTGCTGAAATGCCAGGATGTAGCTTCGTTTTGGAGGTAGAAACCGTCGGTTGCGCGCAACTTGGCTGACTGGGTCTGAATTGTCTTGGAATTGTCCAGAGACGGGAAACATGGCTACCGGTTTCCCGAAAATGGTTTCAGGCAGCCACTTGCGTCAGCCAATATGGCGGCCAGCAGCTGCTTCTGGCAACCATTGGCTGCTGGTTGCTGATTCATTTGGCTCCCCAATTTGCGCTGGGCCTAAAGCCCAAATTAAAACGAACGAGCCCAAAATATGGTTGTGAGCCATTTTAAAAGGTCAACAGAAACCTCAAATTTGACACAAGAGTTATTGAATTTTTGTTTGTTTTTCCATACATGTAGCCAGCACAACTGTGGCTTTGTCTATACCATGTCATCCACCAAATTAAAACAAAACAACGTTGAAAGTAGAGTATCTGCAGATTTTCTTGATTTTCAATAACCGACATAAGCCTGTGTGCGATTCTAAAAGGTGAATCGTACCTCGAATTTTGTCAATACAACATTCTAGTATTTTTTTCATTTTTTTTCATGTATGTTAAGAATCTGTTTCCGATGTGTGACGCTCGATTTGAGGCTTGTGTGAAAGGAAAAAAACTGTGGAAAGTAGGGCTAGACAAGAGTTTTGGTTACTTGATCAATGGCGTCAGTAGAAACTGAGTGGTTTTCACAAAAACTTGAAAAGAACCTCGAAATTAGCAGTGAGAATTATGAGCATAATTTCAACAAATAGTACAAGAATTGGAGTAACAGGGACTGTCGTGTGCTCCTTGATAACTAAATAAAGGAATTTACTGTGAATATTTGAAAAAAAATTCCATGCATTTACCGTGGGTCGAATACATTTCTCCACCAGGTAGAGGGTTTGTTGAGAGAAGCCCTTGTATAATATAAGCTGCTCATGCCAAAAAGCAAACACTCAATACGGCAAACTGACTCAAAATCACACAAAGGCGAGTTTCTATTTGCAAAAGTATTGGAGAGACATTTATTGAAGGGCTGAGCTGGAGTGCTCGTGGATATTACACAGCCAAGTCACTAAGTGACTAGAATAATACTTTACACAATTGGTTAACAAGGCATTATATCTGACATTCAAACATTAGAACGTAAAATAAAGAACGTGAGGGGAATGTTCCGGCCAAGGTTCAGAACAGGCAGGAGAAGGTTGCGTATTTTTAATGGGGCATGACGGTGAAGCCGCTCGGATAAAGTTCAAACGCAAACAAAGTAATATTGGATGACTGCAAACGAGATTTTTGTAAGCTCCAGGGGGAATAGCCTATTTCATGATGAAAGACAGTTAATATTGGATTATGTCGCTAATGATGTAAAGGCTTGACAGGATGTCAATCAACGGCAACATGAATACTGCATACGAACAACGATCGTTATAAGACATAGCTGAGCTCTACGGAAATATAGATAATGAAAAACACGTTAGCTTGGGTTATCTAACCATCAAAGACCAAACCTAAATACGCTTGGGTCTTCAAGATTTTCACGGAAAAGTTCAAACTCGCAATAGAGTTATACTGGTTATAACATAAAGTCGTGGGACCTCATTACAACGAACTACTCAAATTATGGCCTGAGGCATCAACAAACAGTTCTCGGTTATTTTACAAATGTTGTAAGTACTTGCTACGGAAGTGGACGATTAGTTCAAAGCAAGGC
>JAHWFP010074531.1:86432-118724 GCA_023313725.1 Lithobius niger
ATTAACAAAGTTTTTTTTTTTTATTTTTTTATTTCAATGCTCTCACTTCATTCCAACTCTTTGCTAAACAAAGTTCAATCCTTTGAGTTTTCAGTCCCGTCACTCTCCGACATTTCCACATCTGCGATGTCATCTGGGCCTAGTAGGAATCGCTCGTCCTCTTCTTCCAGGCTTGACTTAGAAGTTGTAGTGGATGGTTTTGAAGGATTTCCCGTGGGTGGCGCCATTCCAAGTTGGTCCAGTTTTTCCTGTGCGTCCTCGATGGGCGTCCTGGTTGCCGAAGTAGAAGGAACAGCTGCACCCCACGGGTTGGCCATTGGTGGGGGGAGATCATTTGCATATCTCATCCTGTAGTAGGCTGACGTTGGATGGTCTAGGCGGCCCAACTGCAACTCGTACTCGTCTAGTACCTCGTCCCAGTAGTCACGTGACATCGTGGCGCTTGGCTTTGCGAAAAAACATTTTCGACCCTGGGCCCCCGTCCAGACTTGGCATGACACGTGCTGTTGCCTTGGCTGCATGGTTTGGGTCGACTTCTCTGCCGTTAACTTGATTGTTGTTTTGCCGCTAGTTTTTGCTTGCCCAGATCTGTCTTTGGATTGCTTCTGCTTCTTGTGACGTCTGCCACTGCAAGATCGGTTTTTGGGTCTGCAGCCACCTCTAGATTCTTGGGCCAAATTACCAGGAGCCGTGGAATGTTGGTTGCCTTCCTCCTTTGATGCTGGTTTCCCTCTTTCCTTCCCTGCAGTTTCTACTTTCTTAACTTCTCCAACTTTCTTCTTCTTCCCATATCCCGGTTCTTCTGGCTTCTTCTCATCCTTTTTTCCCTCATCTCCGTTTTCTGCCATCTTTTGTTGCAAAAATTTTCCTCCTCGTTTTTTTTTCTCGCTGTTGCAGACCTCTGCTGATGCCGGCCACTGCCGTTGTGATTTTGCATTGCAGCTTGCATACGTTTTATATGAATGTGTCTAGACGCATTTTTCGCTGCTTTGCGCATCACTTCATCCGGGTTTTGAGTATGCAAAACCATGCAAATCTGCCCGCAGACCTACAAGACCCGGAAATCGCCGCACAATCGCGCCACTCAGCTCGAAATTACCCGTTTTACCTCACTCCCGTAAACGCTGTTTTGCTGGTAAAAACATCGTTGCTTTTCAAGCTCAGGACAAGACTAGGTAAGTATCAAGCATTTGTACTTAATTAGAGACTAGACATTCGTTGAATTGAGTAAAAAAAAAATAGGTTTCTGTAGGTAGAATGTGAGAAATTGACTTTCACCATTTTCCCCTGCCTACACCCGTTTTTTTCCCCCCCGGGAGTTGGAGATTTAGGCCTACGCCCGTATCCCCCCCTCCCCAATTCTTGCCTTGTAGGTTGGGAATAGGTGGCCTTCGCCCCCTGCTCCCCCCTTGTCTCCTTTTAGCCAAATTTGAGTGGAACAAAATACATTTTATTTCTGTATTTTATGCGTATTTTTGGTGTGTAAAACGTGTCATGAATTGCCGTTATTTGCGCGACAATTCCATTTTTCGTCCCCTCTCATCCCCTGTTACCTCCAATCACAGCTCCATTACATGTATGCTTATGATTAGTAACCGAATGAGTGCAAATCTTGCGATTTCTTGGTTTAAGGGCTTAAACCGACCTAAGAGAGGGTACGCGAAAAATTTTTAACCTGTGTTATTGAACTGCCGACTCCCCCCGCCCCCCCCCCGCTTTCGCAAGTGGTAAGAGTGATTGGGTTTGTCAGGTAACACTGGTTTATTTTTCTGCTTCTTAGGGATAACCTGCTTCTTTTTTAGCTCAGGAACAGTTGGTGGTGTTACATTTGCTGGGAAAAAGAATGGTTTAAGTTGAGCAATATTCAATGGACCGATTTCACCTCCATTTGTAATATCGCGTAACTTGTACGTTTTTTCAGATTTCTTTTCTGAAATTACGTATGGACCTGCAAATTTTGGCGCCAGGGATGATGCTATCCCTCGTGCTGCATTTGACAGGGTATGTGTGCGGCGGACGACATAATCTCCCACCTTTAGGGTTAGAGGTTTATGCCGCCTGTCATAGTAGACCTTTTTCTGTGCCCTAGATGTTTTCATGGACAGCTTTGCCAACTTATACATCTCAGAAAAACGCTGCACGATCTCCATTTGAACCTCGGTCTGGTTTTTGGTTTTTGCGGGGGGCGGTCCCTTCGTTAGTTGGGAGAGCTCATACCCCCATGGACCAGCCGGGTTTCGTCCGATGTTCAGCTCACTGGGAGTGAACTTACTTGATTCAGACACAGAACTTCGCATTGCAAATGCAAATTCCTGCAAATGAAGATCCCAATCGTGATGGGAGACAGTGAAACAACGTAACATGTGTTTTATTACCTTGTTCTGTCTCTCCGTCACGTTAGCCTTCGGGTTGTATGCGGTTGCGTAATGGGTCTTGATCCCCCATGACTGCCACAAACTACGCCATATGTTAGCTATGAAACAGGGGCCATTGTCCGAAAAAATACGTGAAAAAAAACCCCACCGGAGTACGACGTCTTTTACGCACTCGGCTACCTGTTTCGCTTTAGCCGTCCTGAGAGCAAAAAGTTCGGGCCAGGAACTGAACTCATCCAGGACTACAAGTATCCAGCGTCTGCCTCTTCGGGTTACTGGCAAAGGCCCGATGAGATCCACCGACACTCTCTTCCAAGGGGCATTGGGAGGATCTATCGTGGTCAGGAGTCCAGCGGGTTTCGAAGTTTCAGTTTTGCAAGTCTGACACTTCTCACAACTGCGTACAAACTCTACGATATCATTCCTTATGCCAATCCACCCCACCAATTCCTGCATCCTTCTTAGAGTTTTAAAGACTCCAAAATGGCCTCCCAGAGGTGAGCTATGAATTGCAGCAATCGCGTTGTGACGTAGCGACTTCGGTAAAAACGCTCTGAAAAGTGTATTACCTTCAACTACATCACGAACGTTACGTGAAACATAAGTTTTACACAAGATCCCATCACGCAAGCAGAGCCTACCTGGGGTAAGGATGCCTCCGTCCACAGCCGATGTACTGTCAGCTACATTGCCTAGTCTAGCAATCTGGCGCGATGACCACTGGTCACCATTCTGCGCCGTACGGATTTGTTCCAAACTGGGAAATCCGTTGGGTCTCTCGGTCACTTTTACTCGTTCCACCTTACAATCTGCTATCAGTACTGGATTTTTGGCTTCATCCTCGTACATCCTGGAGATTGCATCTGCCACTTGGTTTTGTGATCCCTTCTTGTAACGGATTTCAAAGTCCATTCCTTGAAGTTCAAGAATCCACCGTGCTAGTCTCCCTGAAGGCTGTTTTAAGGACTTCAAGAAGGACAACGCCGAATGGTCCGTCTCGATTAAGAATGGTGCATTTTCAATGTAAGGTCTGAACTTACGTACAGAAAACATCACCGCACCCATTTCCAATTCAGAGACGCAGTGTTTTTTTTCAGCATCTGATAGTTTGCGTCCAGCAAATGCTACAGGTACGAGCCCACGTCCTTCGACGTGTTGGGAGAGCACTGCACCAAAACCGGAAATTGAGGCATCTGACGAAATTTCGAACCTCTTATCCAAATCTGGTAACGCTAAAACACAGCCTGACAAACTGTCTTTAAGCTCTTGCACTGCAGTTGAGTGTGTTTTGTTCCACTCCCAAACCGCATCTCCCTTCAGTAACTTGTAAAGACAAGCTGCCTTGACATGGAAATCCTTGATGAAGGCCCTATAGAAGCCCATCATCCCCAGAAATCGGCGGAGCGACTTTACGTTACTAGGCTCTGGAAATTCCTGGATTACCAATACCTTTTCTGGCAGTGGTGATAACTCTTGTGGCCTGATCAAGTGCCCCAAGTAGGAAATTTCCTTTGCACAAAAGTGAGCTTTTTTCAGGTTCACTGTTAATCCAGCTTTTCCTAGTCTGTCTAACACGTCTGAAATGTGCTCCAGGTGGGTCTGGTAATCCTGGGAAAAGATTACCAAATCGTCAACATAAATCATAGTATGGGAGTACATAGCATCCCCCAGAGCCATGTCCATAAGCCTCGCAAAGGATGCTGGTCCGTTGCAAAGCCCATATGGCATTTTCTTGAACTGCCATGACCCCATATGACAACGAAAACAGGTATACTTCTTGCTCTCAGTTTCCATTCCTATTTGCAAGAAGCCTGATTTCATATCCAGAACTGTAAACCATTTTGCTTTGCCTAGCATGGAAAATACTTGACTAGCATTACTGGTAGGCTGTGAGTCTTTTACCGTCTTACCGTTTAAGAGGCGGTAATCCAAGCAAAATCTTTTAGCCCCTTCCTCTCCTTTCTTCGGAGCAAAGCAGGGAACAGCCCCCCAGGGGGACACAGAGCGTTCAATCACATCTTCCCTGATCCACTCAAGCATCTGGGCCTCAATGATTGCTCTTGTCTCCTTGTTTACAGGTCTATGAGGTAACCTAATGGGTCTTGCACCAGGTTCAACCTCAATTTTGTGTTGGTAGAGGTGAGTGCTGCCTCGTTTGGATGTTAAAACATGTTTGTATCTATTTAAACATCTTCTTAGCTGCTTTCGTTGTGCATTTGAGCAATGAGCTTGTTGAATTTTTTCCTCCAACAATGCATCATCTTTTGCACGCCTTTCTCTGTCTACCTCCACGTCCAATTGCCTAAGCTGCTCAATTTTCGCTTGGTCAGCTTTTGCAAAAGGAATTGTCTCTTGTTCCTCTGGCCCGACACGCCAGCCACCATTTTGGATGTCCGGTATGAGGCCAGTCCGACCCAAGAAATCTCTGCCCAAGATTTCTGTCTGCCGCGTTTTCTAGAACTAAGAACGTCTGCTGAGCAGAGTAACCACCAGGCCAACGTACCGTTGCTCTACAATAACCATCACCTTGGATATTACCAGCCGCCAAGATAAAAGTTACACAGCAATCCCTGCGCCACTTTACGCCCTTTGCCTGCAAAGTACGTGCAGTAGCACCCGAGATGATACTTGAACTGGCACCCGTGTCAATCAGTGCTAAAAAAGGTTCCCCTGCCACTTTAATGTTAATTAAAGGGACAGTCCCTGATCTAGTCTCTTCTTCAACACCCTTGAAAAGTCTCACGTTAGGTGCAAAAACACGTTTTAGCGTGCCTTTCCACAATCCAGCTTTTGCCCTCCAATCGGCGCTTTTCCCGGTCGTAACACGGTTTAACCAAGTTAACGACCGCTTTCTGCGTTTTTTGGCTTCTTAGGACAGTTCGTGGATCTGTGACCCTCTTCCTGGCATGTCCAGCAAGTCCCATCAAAAGGTTTTCTCTCCCTCCTTTCCTTTTGTGGTTGTTGCTGTTCATTCTCCTTAGCAACACCAGCTTTCTGCACATTAGCTGCTTTTGGTGCAGCTTTTACAGTACTCGTGGTGCTTTGCGTCTGATAGCGGCCGGCTCGGTACCCTCTCGGGTCAAGCGAGGCCATCGACACAGGTTCTACCTTGTAAGGGACTGCCGGTGTGGTTCCCGTGCCGGTTGACTGACCTGCACGAAGCACCGCTTCGTTCCTTACTGTTTTGCTTCCCTGCACGGCTTCACTGTATGAAGAGATGCCGTGCCATGCCAAGCGTGGCTCCACAGACAAGGATGGGTCGGGGGGAGGTCTGTAAGTCCGCTGTGCTAACAGGAACTGACTGACTTTGGCCCCTTCCCTCACCAATTCTCGCAGGGAGTCGAACCGACGACCCTGAAGATGTTGCCTGTAGTCCGGATGCATTTTTCTCAAAATATGGCTTACTTTCTCTGACTGAGCTGCTTGTGGCCATAAACGATCAAAATACCCGCACACAGCTTGGGCATAGCTTGAAAAAGGCTCATCTGGTGCTTGAGTCCTTTCTTCAAACTCTCTTTTTAAATCCTCCACATAATTTGGGCTTTCATATTCCAAATTAAAGTCGGCTACAAAGGTGTCCCAGTCCCTGTAAGGACCAAACACCCTATACCATCGTTCCGCCTCTCCTTGCATAGCAAGCGGTACGATAGTACGTAATACGTACTTTTCTGAGAGGCCTAATGCAATGCTGTATTTTGACAGCGCCTCCAGAAATTCAGATGCTGATTTTTCATCCCCAATACCCGTGTACGCAGGCATGGCGATTTTTGGGGATTTTATGCTAAGCCCTTCAAACTGACTTTGCAAAAAATCTTGCCTAAAATCATCATCCCTACGTTCCCGGTTTCTATCCCCGGTCACGTAGCTAGGGCCAGTCCGACCTTGCACATTTCTGTGCTCAGTATTCCTGAACCTAGATGGCGACACAGTGCCACCACGCAGGAGTTCATCGTACCTCTGCGTGTTGACTTCCGGTTCATGCATAACCGGTTGTCTCCATTGCACACGGTTACCGCACGTCTGTCTATCCACTTGGTCAGTGTTGGCTCCTGGATAGCGCAGACGAGGATTCCGTGTACTGTCATCAGCCTCAACAGCACGATTTGTTCGTCTGTGAGCAGTGACAGGTGTGGAGTGTACTGGCCTCCGTTCGTTCTTGTCATGCTGTGAAGCACGACCAGGTTGAGCGGTGTCAGCACCTCCATTTCGGTTTTCTGGCCTAAAACAGTTTTGCAGCTGTTCAAAAACCTTTTGCCGAAATTCTTCTGGCATGGGGCAAGCATCTGCCCAATTTCGAAAATCAGTGACAACTGTTTCATGTCCTCTCTGATCATCTACATCTGAACGTGTTAACCTGGGTGGGGATAAGCTTCTGTGCGATATTTCGGACATCGAAATATCCGCGTCCTCACCCCAGGAATCGTTTAGATCTTCACCCAAATCCTGAACTAAGGGTGCATTTCTACATTCTTCAGTTCTCGTCCTTTTTCGTGGGTTTCCTAGACTCGGATTTTCCATTACTAAAGGCCGATGATTTGGTGGTAACGCAGCATTTCTGTTTGCCATTTTACGACTTACAAAATGCTAGTTGTGAAAAAAAAATTTCCCGACTTTTTCTTTTCGGTCACGAAGTCTATTTTTCGATTTTGGGCCTTTTAATTCCCTAAATCTACTTAAACTTCAATCCTAAACACTGTTTTATTGTGAACAGATTCAGAATTCTTGAGTTTATTCGCTTCCGGGCCGTAAATAATGAGTTCTTTGTTAGCTCACTACAGGCCTTTTCACGCTCAACTCGTTTGTTAAAAAGTGTGCTCCTTCACTAATTTAACCTTTACAATTAAATCTTACATCCGGTGGGTAATTGCATTCCCTCCACGTAATTTATAATTGTAGTGATTCTTTATTTTCCGAAGAAAATTGGCGATTTTACTTCTTCCGGTTTTTAGGCCTAAACGAAGCAAAATACGGCTCTTAGTGAATACTCCAAGTTTCACTCAGAACCTACCATGTTTTACGTTATTCTTTTTCAAGAAGAACGGGGTTTACTTTCTTTCTCACTAACTTGCACAGTTTAGCAGAGAAAAAGAAAATTGGTTTCCCAAGGTTGTCCAACACGCAGTCACTGGTTGGATCCTGGGCCACCCCCAAAATTTATTGTAATTTTCGTAACAACGAGCCCTTTGATCATTTGCTCACTGCTACTCCAAAAACAACTGTTTTACTTTAATTCCCGGTTTCCTACACCAGAAAAGAAAGTGGGTATTTTTATTTCGAATTTAAACAGCATCGAAAAAAAATTCGGAGTTTATGGTTTATCTGCGCACGCAGTCACAGGCCAGATTCCACAAACTTCCCCCAAATTGGTTCGCTCACCAATTGGAACTTTTTACCGAATCGGAAGCATTTAAAAAAAATGTCGGATCCGAATCCCAACGGCCAGGCCCCCAAAATATGTAAGTACTTGCTACGGAAGTGGACGATTAGTTCAAAGCAAGGCTCATTCCCAATTCACTCCTTACTGTATAGCTAGGGACTATACACAATAGCATTACATATTGAGCATCAGACCAAGGTTACAACTTGTTCTGACCTCCGCTTAGCTCTGGTGGTCCAACCGTTCAGTTTGACCACCCTACACCAAGTGAGGATTCGCCGTCTCAGCCCTTCTTTTAAAGGGTCGAGAACAATAGAGAATCCCCTGAGGCATTACGTCACGTGACGGGCGAACAGGCTCAATCCGGTCCTGACTGGATTAACAATAGGACACGGCTCGCTACCCGGATGCTGGCGTTGGGCCAACTGCCATGTGTGCATGGTAGTTCGACGCGCGCAGCATCCATGTTTAACGGCAAGGTGCACCAAGGAGCTACCGCTCCGTAGTTTGCGTTGCCGTACATGTAAACAAGTTACAATGTGGTAGCTAAAGAATAGCAAGTTCTTTTTACCTTTCTTAGCAGGATATCGAACAAAGAAGCTCCAAGCATCGAGTAAGGCCACGTTCGTCGGATTATTGCATTGAAGATAACTGCATACAAGGGATTTTATAACTCGCGACGCTGATCAGACGAGTAGAGGCGAGGCATCCAGAAGCAACCAGCAGTATGACGTCAGAACCAGCTGATGTAGGCTACGAACGAGAAGTGACGTTCGAACGGCTCGAACGATGGACCAGAAACACACGATGAAAAGAAAACACAGGTATTTAACCGCGGATGAAAATTAGCGTAACATGTGATATAAATAAAATAAAGAAAAAGTATTAAACATGACATTAAAATTATATTAAGGAGAATAAATTGCTACGAAAACAATATGCGAGTGATCAGTATCACAATAACTTGCCTCAAGATCAAATAAACTTTAATAAATAAAATAAAAGTAGGGAAGTCGTATGATCGAGATACTTACACACCAAGCATACCGGGATTGAAGTGATCCTCGAACTCTCAGGCAAATGAGTTCAATTTGGAGCGTTTCTACCGCGAGATGCGATAAATACTTTAACAATCCATAGTCTCCCAACGCGCCAGTTAGCTTACTAACCCAAGGACCCTCCATTCCCAAACCGCCAAAGGTATGTAGAATTAATGTCGCCCAATGCTCACAGCAACTTTCATTTCAAAATGTCTTCTGTGTCGTTCACAATCGGCTTCTTAAAGTCTATGGAAATTAACATGACTTCCGGGCCACTAGTAGCTAGCTAGTTAGCTAGCGAATACATTATCAACGATCTTTGGTAGCAATCTTTTCGTAGAAAGAGTCGTCCGACGAACCAAAACCGTTGCTCTGCATTATAGGGACGTAATGGCTGATTCTCCAACAGATTTGCAGCCTGTTTTTTCTCGTACAAATATTTTATCCAGCTACTCGTTGTAGTCTATAAAACCTTTGCTTCAGATAAAGACACATGCTTACGCTTGCCGCCTTCATGCAACAACAACAGTACAACAACAATGAAACAACAACTTGTCTTGATTTTAACTTGAAACATGGAAAAATCAGACCCATAAACCGGGTTTTAAAAGGTGTCAAACATTCGTTTTTCTGAAGCACAGAGATGCGTGGATTGAGCAAGCAAAGCGAGCAATTTCCAGGTAAACTAAACTTTTTCAATGTGTGTCTCGTTTTGCTCTTTCAATCTTTCATCTCTCACCTTAGTAGATTACCTATGGAGGAATAGACTTACAAACAAACATTTAAGTCATTTGTTTTAAATGATGTAGATGAAATGCAGACGTGCTGAGGAGTGGGATGAACGAACTGTGAACAACAATTGCAACTAGAGTGCATCGAAATAATCAGTACATCGATTTTGTGATGCTCTTGGAATCAAAGAAATTACACGAAGCATGGATCGACGCCAATGGAGTAAGCGAAACAAACGATATGGCTAGTCTAAAATTATGAAAAGCGTATGATGTGCATGTGGGCTTGTACCTCTACTTCTCTTGAACCAAGGCACCTACACAGGTGGGAGTGGGACCAAATAAAAGATAATTAAATTGAGCAAGCGTTAGGCCTATTTTCGTCACTGTGACTTGATTTTATTACCTTCAAATACGAGAAAAACACTACAAAAATAACGTCAAAGTTTTTTTTACCCTCATGATGTTTGTTCATAACGTCATGGTTTGTTCATGCAAAGTTTATTATGCCTGAACGAATTTTTCTTGATAAAACTATGACGTCATGAGCAAGGCGTGCTGAGGGATGTGATGGACGAACTGTGAGCAATAATTGGAATTAATTTGCGTCGCAAAATTAGTACATCGATTTTGTGATGCTCTTGGAATCAAAGAAATTGCAAGAAGCACGGATCGACGCCAATGGAGTGAGCGAAGCAAACGATATGGCTAGTAATCTATATGTCTAGTAATCTATATAACTAAGATCGTAATATTTGTTAGTTTGTTTGTTTCTGTGTGTGTCGGCAGATCACCGATATTCCCACTACTAATTCTTATTTCTTTTGTTTGTGCGTCCAGAAGGAATGTCTGCCACACCGAATTATCAGTTCTGTGTACGTAATAATTCAAACTGTGTTTTCAACGAAGAGGCACAGTACGGGTGACATCGTATGTTTTTCCAGTCACAATATTTTCATGCAAACGGGATATAGGCCGCAATGTTTTTTAACCCTGAATCTAACTAAATCCAATGAAAGTTTACTGCTAATAGGAAATCACAGTATTTTTCCTGCAAACGGGAAATCACTAGAATGTTCTATAAAACCGACCGTATACGAGGGGCTGCCCTATCTATATAACTAAAATCGTAATATTTTGTTTGTTTGTTTGTGTGTCGCCAGATTACCGAGATTAACACTCCTAATTATATTGAAGTCGCAGTTGGAATCGTGATAATCTTAAATGCTTTCGTTTGTTGGTGTGTCTGTCAAACGGTCTGTATAAATAATGACTAGCGGAGTCGCTCGCTTCGGTCGCTCGTTCCGCGTCGTCTCGCTACGCTCGATGAGCTTTCATGCTCATGCTCTTTCATACTCTTGTGCTGGCAGACATTCCACGTCTAAAAAGATCAAGCAAATGGTCAGAGTGCAGTACACGTTTTTCGTAAGGCTTCACTGCATAAACAAATGATAACCATAAATCAGTTTAGCCATCCGAGAGCCACGTGCGCATCGATACATGGTTCCAGTAATTTCTTTGATTCCAGTGCTGATTATTTCGACGCAAACTAATTGTAATTATTGCTCACAGTTCGTCAGTGGCGTAACAAAGTGTCTCTGGGCCCATAGGCAAGGCAAAATTTATGGTCGGCCTATGGTCGCCACTACGGCCCCGGGGGGGGGGGGGGGGCGGGCGGAAAAAAAAAACTTTGACATTTTCGACTGTCTTGGTCCAAATGAAACAACATTCTACATTGTTTGGTTTACGTTGCCCGAACTACCAACAACTTTTCAGCCAAAAAAATTACGTTGTAATGCAAACAAACAATAATGTTTGAAAAGATTTATTAAAAAAAAAGGCTGTGTGGTTTTTTTTAGCCTACTTAACTATCGAATTATTATAAGCTTTGCTTAGTAGCTACATTATTACATTTATTAAATGGGAACTTGGACTTGCTTATAACATATTGCACTTTGAACTGACATTTACATTCCGTATTTAGTTCACACTTGAGGTTCTTAAGGCGATAGTTTCAGCTTGCTTTTCTCAATGCAAAATCTCAATGATGTTGTCATTTCCATATTTCGATGCCAGGCGGGCCCCGAGTTGCAGGGGCCCGTAAGCATTGCTTACCTAGCCTACCTGTACGTTACGCCACTGCAGTTCGTCCATCCCATTCCTAAGCACGCCTGCATTTCATCTACATCATTTCAAACATACGATTTGTTTGTTTGTACATTTGTACGTCTTCCCCTCCAGAGGTAATCCCCTATGAAGGTGAGAGATGAAAGATTGAGAAAGAGCAAAGCGAGACACACATTGAAAGGTTTATTTTAAGTGGAAATCGCTTGCCCTGCTCGCTCAATCCACGCACCACCGTGCTTCAAAAACACGAATGTTTGGCAACCTTTTAAAACCAGGTTTCCATGCATCAAGTCAGTTGATACACAACCAATTTTAAGATCTGTGTGTTGTATGTTGCAAAATACGTCGTCCTTTGAGGTTATTTTTTCCGTGTATCCTTTTCCAGGTCATCTCTCTTCGCTCGAGGCGGTTTGCATAAACAAACTATGACGTCATAAATAAACACCATGAGGGTTAAAAAAACTGACGTTAATTTTTCAGGTTCTTTCGCGTATTTGAGGGTCATAATATCAAGTTGCAGCGATGAATATAGGCCTATACTGAGCGCAATTTAATTATCTTTCGTTTGGTCCTACTCCCATCTTTGTAGGTGCTTTGGTTCCAGAGGAGTAGAGGTACAAACACATAAACACACAAACAAACAAACACGCACATCATACGTCCTTACTGATGTAGATTCGAACTTTTCGAACTTTTCGAACTTTTCAACAAAGAGGGAAAGTACTCATGATCTCATGTTTTTTTCCAGTCAGAATATTTTCATGCAAACGTGATATATGCCTCTGTGTCTCTTAACCTTGGACCTAACTAAATCGAATGAAAGTTTGGGCGACTGCTGCGGCAACTCACGTGCATGTGTTTGTGAATGTCAGCAGTGGGAATGTCGATAATCTTTATTGTGTTGAAATTCGTGGTGGGAATCTCAATAATCTTATTCTTTGGTTTATTTGTGTGTCTTTCATTAGACTTGTCTGTATAAGTAATGAATCGAACTCCTCTTCAACAAAGAGGCACAGTACTGATGACGTCATGTTTTTTTCCAGTCACAATATCTTCATGCAAACTGGATCTAGGCCTGTATGTCTCTTAACTCTGGATCCAACTAAATCTAATGAAAGCGTGGGCGACTGTTAACGGGAAGTTACAGTATTTTCATGCAAACAACAATACTATAAAAAACCGGCCATATACGGGGTGCTGCCCTAGCAGTTATTTAATAATAATAATAATAATAATGCTTAATTACTTTCAAAGTAAAAAAAATCTCTTTAAGGCAATGAATAGCTCGTGACGGCTGATCTAAATGTCAGCAAAGTTGCTACCGTAATGACAGGGAACGCTTACTGACCTTGTCACTTTGTATATTAAAGGTGAAGAAAAATATACTGGGTCATAGTATATTTTTCAGACGTTATTTTGCAAAGCGTGGTTAGGTCTACTGCCTCTAAATTAACCATTTAAGGAGGGAGGTAAAGGTGATATAAGTAGACCAGTCCGACCCAGAGAGGCGTGGACGAAGAAAGAATATCGCTCAGTGTTACTGAGGATACTCGACCAGTCACCAGTATCACGGTGTGAAGCTGAACAAAGATTACAAGACCGGAGATAAATGGTCCTTTACTTGTTACTAATTTTCCACATTAGTGACGAGTTATCCACTTATGCTCGTTGCTGCGCTCTCTGCTCCTATTCTCTTGTCCACTTTAATATCGGCAAATGCTGGTAACTGGACGAAGTTATTTTCCTTCATATTATAGATGCGAACATGTCACCTGGGATCACTAAGATGTGATCGGCAAGGTTAGACGCTGGATAGAAGTAAAGTTGAACTTCATTCTCCGTTTTGTTGCATCAGCCATCTTAGGCCTACAGTAGTGGTGGCCTCAAAACTGGCAAGGAGAAAAACACGATCTTCTCTCTCCAAAGTTTTTAAAGAGAAAAAAAAGGTAACAAGGAAAAAGAGAAGGTGATGCAACAAGGGCGTTGTGTGTTAAAACAATTGGGGAACGAGTACAAGCAAAGTGAGAATGCGGTTTTCGTCCCTCGGCTACAAAGCTGGATATTATTACACAATATACCACGGTGTACGTCACATAAAGTGTACAATAGACTGTTAGAATTAAATGCTCAACATTATTTGGGCTCTGGCCAGAGACTTATAGCATTATTGCAAGTATTGCAAGTATTGCAAGATTAGGTTCTGTTTCAAAACGCAGGGTTAAACTGCACTTTTGAAGAATCGCAGGAAACGGAAGTGGATTTTGTGTGCAGGTTGTGTGGTCTTACAGAGAGCCTTGATCAACTCAAGGTAGAGAACACCAAGTTAAATATACAGGGTGTAACAAAAGGTCGTGTCCAAACTTAGATGACTTATTCCTTAGGTCAAACTAAGAATATAATTCATATAAACATTTGGCCACGTCTTGTTTTAATAACGCGAAGTATTAAACGTGAACATCAGTTCTGCACAGATCGAAGCTAAAATAAGAAAACCTTCTGAATAAGAAAAGGCCGATAACAGTGCTATTGGGTCAAAGGGAATCACTTAACACTGCACGAACTTGCAGCAGCTGGATTATTGGTCTGGTGCTGTCGGAATCTGTTGGCCGTCTCTTACTATGGTGTTGGAGGTTTGCGTCGATTTAATAGTCCAGCTACTGTACGTTCGGTGATATTGTGACCTCCTTGTCAGCAATGCGAGATGGTTCACAATAATTCGTCAAAAATCCTTCCCTGGGCGTTAGAGCAGGTTTGCAAATGCCCTGCAGACGACGTTAATTCCATGAAATGCTGGGGTGGTTCGTAAAAATAAGTAATAGTTATTGGTTAAAATCGAGCGGTTATCGATTTTTAACCAACGGGTGCGATTATTGGCCGGCTCGAGTATGCAAATAGGTCGAGGGCGGAGCCCGAGACCATTTGCATACGAGAACCGGACAATAATCGCACCCGTTGGTTAAAAATCGATAACCGATCGATTTAAACAATAAATTATTTAAATCACGGTTGGGACGTCAAGCTAATTCTTATTTAATTAAAACGTTTTGTGTTTGTGAAAATTGCTTCAAGAAATACGGTAATACCTTATGTCAAATCAGTGAAGGTCATTCCATTTTAATTTGTGGAGGGGGAGTGGGTTTTGGAGTAGGTGTTGGACGATTCCTTTGGCAGGTAGGCAGACTGTAGGCTACGCTCAAGTTTCTGGAAGGTGGGTGGGAGTTAGACGACGCGTAGTTTCGCAAAGTTTGGCTTGTAAGCTAGCTCACTCGCTCTGTTCGGAAAGAATAAACTTCGATATGTGATGAAGCAGGGATAGAAGGACATTGTGCCGACATTCTCGCAAGGTAAGTAATTCTTTTTGTTCGTTTGTAGTTTGAGAACTGTTTCAAACCACCAGTAATACCCTAATAGGTGACTCGGTAGGAATGAAGGTCATTCCATTTTAGGTTGTGGAGGGGGGGGGGGGAGAGAAGAGTTAGACGGAGGGAATAAACTTGGAATTGGCCAGCCAGACATGTGAGCGTTAGCAGGTAAAGGATTTCATTTGGGATATCCCGGCAAGTTAAGTAATTCTTTGTACGTTTTCATAGCGTTACGGTTTTAACGCTGTATAATTTTGGTTGTGGTGTGTGCGTTCCCGTCGCGTGATCCGGAAGTGTCAAAAGTGTTGAGTTATCGGCAAAAGTGTGGATTATCGGTAAAAGTGTGGGGTAACTTGATAACCCACACTTTTTGCGATGACGCACACTTCCGCTCACGGTTAACGGGATTTAACCTACGGAAATTTAGCGTGGCGTTGAGTTAGCGTGACGTCACAGCCGTGGTTTAAAAAAAAAATTAAAATGTTATTGTTTCCCAAAAACACCTGGTTCCTGTGTGTGGTTGGGGGGAATAGCAGTTACAGTAATTGTTCAAAGTTTCTTCCCTGAACATTAATGCAGGTTTGACACCGTCGAGCCAATGAGTTTCGGACATGTTCGAAAATTTCCAACGGTGGTTTCGTTTTTGGAATAGCCAGAGCATGGGCGGAGGTGGGGAGGCGGAGCCGGAATTTGGGTTCTTAATTCATGCGATAACCAAAGAATAAGACGTTTTTGGCCAAATGTTTATATGAATTATATTCTTAGTTTGACCTAAGGAATTAGTCACCTAAGTTTGGACACGACCTTTTGTTACACCCTGTAGAAATCGAGGACCTAAAACATGAAATACAAACCAGAGATGGTAGGATTAATTCTTTGAAAGAAATGGTTGAGCTATTAGTCCAAGATAATAAAATATCTAAAGACAATAGTGCTTAGTCTGACGCACTACTTGAAGCTAGCCCTAGCGTTTCTGAGGATGCACTTGTAAATGCAGAAGTTAAACAAAATTATGCCAGGAGTGTTGCTAAACAGGCAGTTAACCATAAGCTGATTTCAGCCCAGGTTGAAAAGACACTAAAAGATCGTGACAATAGAAAGCAGAATATTGTTCTGCATAATATACCAGAAAGTGAAGATTCTGATGGCCTAATCAGAAAATCCCACGATATTACTCAAGTAAAGTGCGTCATTGAAAAACTTGATGTTGCCAAAGAAGTGCAGGCAGTGCAGTGCTACAGGCTGGGTCAAAAGCCAACTGATAGTCTGAAAGCTCGTCCGCTTTTGGTTAGGATGAGGTCTCATGATGAGCAAGAGCTGATGTTGCAAAAGGCTTTTCGCTGCAGAAATTTCATCATGGAAGATGGATTCAAACAAGTGGGCATTTCTCCGGATAGGTCCAAGGAAGAAAGGGACGAGGAAAAAAACTTGCCCCGCAAACTACACGAGAGAATAAATGGGGGGGGGGGGGAGAATCGGGTTATAAAAAACGGCCGGATTGTGAAAAGGAAGGAGCAAGCAGCAGAATCAAACCAAAAATCAAGGACCTGGTGGTTATGCTAATTAATTTTCAAAGTATCAGGAATAAAGATGTTGAATTAAATGAACTGTTGCTGACTGAAAGTCCTGATGTTCTGTTGTGTACTGAAACCGGGTTGAGTGATGGGGAACGTGCCTATTGCTGGTTTCCAAGAAGCTATCGTGTGAACCGAAAAGACAGACATACCAGAGGAGGTGGCGTTTTAATTGCTGTAAAGGATACTTTGGACAGGTTGTTGTTTCTGACAATCTCGATATTGAAAGCTGTTGGTGTAAAATAACGTTGGGTACGGGGGTGTTCTGGTTTGCTTGTTTTTACAGGCCACAAGACAATAAAGTTGCTGTTGATGCTTTGTATGAGCAAGCGAAGAAAATTATTCCAAGAAACAATCAAAATGTTGTCATTGCTGGGGACTTCAACCTACCAGATCTTAAGTGGCATGAGGAAGAGTAGAGAAACTCTTGCATCTTTGTCAAACCCGACTCCCTGCAACGGATGATGGACGATTTTGGACTGGAGCAGATAGTGCATAAACCTACTAGGAAGGAAAATTGTCTCGATTTGATTTTTACATCTGTGGTTGCTGCGAGAGAGTGCGTTTCGGTTGAGGCAGGTGTGTCTGATCATTCATTAGTAAGGGTGATTTTTCCTACAACTTTAAATGTCTTCGATGAAGAACTAAAGACTACGTTGAGGTACGATAAAGCTAACTGGGCGATGATAAATAGTGGCCTTGAGGAACTATATCTTAGATTTGCTGAAAGTGCCCCTAATCAAACAGTCCAAGAAAATTGGTTGGCTTTTAGACATGATTTGCAAAGCACTATTGAAACGTACACTCCACGACAAGTAGTCAGAATAAATAAAGATAAGCCCTGGGTAAACATCAGTGTGAAGCGCGAAATTCGGAAGGGAAGAAGGATGAGACAGCGGGCAAGAAAATCGGGTGCAGTGTCACAATGGGAAGAGGTAGCTAACCAGAAAGAAAAAACAAAGAAGTTGCTTAAAGAAAGTAAATGTGCCTATATGGATGACTTGGGTTCTGCATTTGCAAATAATCCAAAACGTTTTTGGTCATATGTGAAACATTGTAAAAGGCCTGAATGTGGTGTTCAATCGTTGAATGCAGAAGGAGAAAAGAAAATCACAGATAACAAAGAGAAAGCCAAGCTTTTCAATCATTATTTTGAGTCTATGTTCACGAAGACAGATACTGGTGAGAAAGAGCCTACACTGCCTTCAAGGTGCACTGCTGTTATGCCAGATATTACCGTTACTTACGTAGGCATTTTGAAGCTCATTAGTAATCTTAAAGATGGTAAAGCACCTGGGCCTGATGGTATTGTTGGTAAGATGCTCAAAGGAACACAGGCTGTTAGTGCGAAGTATTTACTTCATATCTTTAAACAGAGTTTGGATGTTGGATCAGTTCCAACGGAATGGAAGACGGCTGCAGTGGTACCTCTTTACAAGAGCGGTAAGAAGAGTGAGGTAAATAACTATCGTCCTGTGTCACTTACATCTATTTGTTGTAAGATGATGGAACACATTATTGTGAGCAACCTAGTTCGCCACTTGGAAACCAACAACTTGCTCTCACAGAAACAGTTTGGTTTTCGCAAGGGCTCTTCGTGTGAATTGCTTTTGTTAAATATGATACATGATATTGCGTCTGCCTTAGACGTGGGTGCATCTGTACATCTGGTTGCATTAGAAATGGTGAAGGCGTTTGACTCGGTTCCACATGATTTACTGCTTTTGAAACTGAAAAGTTACGGCGCTTCTGATGGTGTGGTAAATTGGTACCGTGTTTTCCTTACAGGGAGAAAACAATATGTTGTACTGAATGGTGCCACTTCAAATGAATTAGATGTTTCTTCGAGTGTTCCGCAAGGATCTGTCGGTGGCCCTATTCTTTTCCTTGTCTACATCAATGATCTGCTGGAAATTATTTCCTCAAGCTCTGCATTGTTTGCTGACGATGCAAACATGTATAGGATCATTATTTCTGATCAAGACCAGCTTATGCTTCAGGCTGATTTATATAGGGTGGCAACTTGGTGCATGCAATGGAAAATGAATTTGAATATCAATAAGACTAAAGTTTTAGTGATTTCAAGGAAAAACACGATTGCAATGCCCAATTATGCCATTGGCAATAATATGCTGCAGGTTGTCGACCAACTCTCTGTTCTTGGGATCTCTATAAACAGGAAGCTTAATTGGAACGATCATGTGGCAAAGATCTGTGCCAAGGCAAATTCGGAAGTTCGATTTGTAAATAGGGTGTTGGCCGGAACTTCTCAACGGGCCAGAGAGGTTGTTTACAAGACGCTCATTTGGTCAAAGCTGGAGTACTGTAGTTCAGTGTGGGATCCTCCTACTGAATGCCTCACAAATGACATTGAAAAAATTCAACGACGTGGTGCAAGAATGGTTTTCGGAGATTTCAGAAGGAAATCCTGTGTTACTACGATGATGAACTCGTTGAAATGGCAACCTTTGACTGTGCGAAGGCGCGACCGCAGACTGGGTCTTTTCTACAATATCTACCACGGGAATACAATTCTAAACCCACTGGACTACTTGCATGCGCCTGACTACATTGCCAGGCTGGATCATCCAAAGAAGGTGAAACGCCCTCAGTCTAACAACGTAGCATTTGCCGAATCATTCTTTCCCAAAACTATACGTGATTAGAATGGACTAACGGCGGAAAATGTGAATTCAGTGAACTTTTATAGGTTTAATGCAGGTTTGCTGGCATGTCACACGCCCATTCAGTGTAGCCATTCAGTGGCTTAGGTCTCATTATTTAAGATTTTTGTTTTTGCTTTCCTATTTGTATATTATAGCCTATGTGCAATATGTGTAATATATGTATTTATATATTTTTTACTTTTTTTTTATTATCTCTGTTCTAAGATTGAGGTTGTTCTAATGCCTGCGGGACACTACAACTATTTAAATAAATAAATAAAAAGTATTCACTTGAGTAAATTAAAATGCGTAAAGGGCATTTTTAGGTTTATGTTACAGCAAACATTTTGTGGAGTTATGTGTTTGCTTATAAATAACATCAAGCATCACGCCTCAGGTGTAATGTACTCTCGGGAGCAACTTAATGTACTACAGCATACAAAGGTACGTAGCTGGGGACGTTTTAAAGAGAGGTTATGTTGTGAGGAAGTGCTTAGGTAGGAATCACTTCCGACAATCCCCCCCCCTCCCTGATAGAGGAGTTAGGGGTACAATTCATTAATTCGTTCTCTTAAAACTAGCGTCAGCTCAACAAGCAGTTTAAAGAAAAACTAGCAGAGTTGCTTGCTTCGCTCGCTCATTCCGCGTCATCTCGCACCCCTCCCCCCGTCTGGCTCCCCCCCTCATTTAATTTGCCGTTCGGTCGGTAGATGGCGTCGTATGTTCACGCTGCTGGCCGTTGCGTTCCAGGCGCAGCTACTATCTCAGCGGGCCTTGGCTGCTACTCTTATAATTTGCCGTTCCGTCGGTAGATGGCGGAGATGGCATCGTATGTCCTGCTTGCTGCTGTGCTGCAGATGGCTGCGTTGCGGATCTTGTGTAATTATGTGTATAGATATACCAAGATGTGTTATTTAAAAAATAACTCCTACAAGATATAACAGCGTCGAGGTTAGTATGAGGTTAAATTTCTCACTAGGACTATCGTGAGAAATTAGAAGAAGGAAAGGGAAAAAGGACCAAGTTGACTACTCTTTGGGGAAAAGATTAAATTCACCATAAAACCTTTCCAATCGTTCCTTGGATACAGCTCGCATCAAGAGGTCAGCCACGAGGTCAATTCCAGGTCGAAACACCAAGGTTACGGCAAGCTTTTCGGCCAAGCTTCTCAAGTACCAAACCTTGCGGACGTAGTGTTTGGAGCGGGTAGTTGGTTGCCGATAGACAGTTGACCAGTTCTGTGGCGGAACGGCTATCCGAGTAGATGTGGGAGGGCGCATGCAAGGAGGGGAAGCACTGGAATTCAAGCAGCATTCCCCGGACCCATTCCATATCCTTCCCATACTTCGTTAGCGCCATTAGCTCTGCTTCAGCACTGCTGAGAGCGACCATCTTTTGCTTAGTAGTACGCCACAGGATCAGGCTTCCAGCAAATTTCACCATGTGCCCATTAAAGCCCCGGGAGTCCTTAGTAATACTCCAAGTGGCATCAGAGAACCCAATGGGTTTATCTTGTGAATCCCAAGGGAAGACTAACCTATAGTGTTGGGTCCTCTTAAGATACCTTATACGTTTTCCTGCCACCCAATGAAGTTGTTTTGGGCAGGACTTGTATATGGCTAGGTTAATGATACTGTAACTAATGTCGGGATGTGTACTACATGCCAGAAAAAGCAGGTGCCCTATCAGGGACTGGTATTGCCTAGGGTCAAAGTCCAGTGAATTCTGGCACTCGTCGATATTTTGACTGATTAAGGAAGGTGTAGCTACACTTTTACAAGTTTCCATGTTGAACGTATCAATAATCTTATTAATATATGACGGCTGGGTTACATACATGACTTGAGGGGACGTTTGAAGTAGAAGTCCCAAGTAAAGGCTATTCATCATTTCAACGATGCAAAGGTGCCGGCCTATGTCTTGGAGGGTGGAGTCAATGAGATAGTCTGGGGCGCAGAAACACATGTCATCCCCATAAATGCCCATCAGGAGCAATTCCCCTCCACTATCTTAAAGAAAATACACGGGTCCCACTGGCTTTGGGTTAGCCCACAATCAGTGACGACTTGCTTCATCTACAAATGCCATCTACGGCCTGATTGCCTCAGTCGGCAGATATCCTTGTTTAGTTTGCATACCTTGGGCTTGCCAGGGGTAGCCTGGTAAAAGCCTTGTGGTGGCCACAAGTATATAAGGCGGTCAGCGGTGCGTATGTCTCCGTTCCTGAAGGAGTGCTGGTGTTGCGCAGCGATGGGAAACATACGTCTCAGGGAAGCATTCCTTATCACAGGAGAGGACACCTCCCCAAAATCTATGTTATAAGGTTATGTTGTGAGGAAGTATCACTTAGGTAGGTATCACTTCCGACACTAAACACAAACACGTGGCCGGAACGATAAAGTGGTTTATGGCTAAACTTGCCTGGTTCACTTTTGGTGGGGTCACAATAGATGCTGGTGCATTGCTTGTTTAAGCTTACAGTAAAAATGGTATATCGTTTACTTCATACACCAGAGTTGAAAAGCTTACCAAACAACTGTAACATTGTACGTTTTTTTGGTTTATCAGTACTACTATACTCAATAAGCTATGCTCCCGGATGAACTAGAAACTTAAAAAAAATGGAAAGACAACTCCTAGGCTTAACTTGTTCCGAGTGATGTGTAGTGTGTCCGTATCCCTTCTGTTGGCCTTGTCAACTCGTAACAATTTCTCCTGGCCTTGTCAACTCGTAACAATTTCTCCAATTGCCGCTACGGGATGAATGCGATTTCGTGATGAGGTTTGGCATTTGGAAGCGACTCGTCGTTGCCCAAGTAAACACGAGGAAGAGCATTGAGTGGTTGACGCCAAGGAAAGCCGGTTGACGTGCTTATGGCTCCCTCGCAGTTTGTCTTGCTGTCACTCGTATTTTAGGCGAATAATTCTGAAAATAACTGTACGTGACTAGGAAAATCACACGACTCGCCTACGCTCGGTTACAGGCTTTGCTAGTGACCTAATTTTTTGTGTGTTGGTTTTACGCTGGGAATTAACCTGCTTTATACCTGAAAGGGGGGTCCAGCACGAAACGCATTTATCGAAAGTGAATTCACCCGTCTTGTAAACATGTACCACGTTTCAGAAGTCTTTCAATGCATATTACTAAAATACGCTTCTTAGTGGCCATACAAACGTGGTGAGTGTGAAACTTAGTTATCATCCTACATTCGTTCTGACCATTGATAAAACGACACGGAATAACCGTATTCGCACTGATGCAACAATGCGTAACAATGAACGCGAACTATATCCAGCATACTTATCACTGACTTCGTGCATACACAATTACACATACACAATTTTGGAATTCTTATTACCATACTTTCGTTTTTTTCCCATTAATAGTTGTCTAATGTATCCGGTCCTTTTTTTTCTTTCTGGAACATGAACCCAAACTGGGTTATCTGCTATATGCCCACGACAATGAGAGGGACAATTTAGCTGGAGAAATCTAAGCAGAAACCCCAAGAGCTTTAACGTGCCACAATCAACACGACGATGAGGTGCCAAAGGACCCTTCCCTTATTGGGGAATTTTAAACAATGCTTTTGCTTGTTAAAAGTATTACTTATCCACCCAAAACCAAAACTGGTATTAGAGAAGCCGCCAAGTTTCCAAAAATGGTTGGCCTTTGAAGGTAGTGATATCATCCAAAAAGGTTAATCCTATTATCCAAGTTAATCGCACCCACTAATAGTTCGAAAGTTAAATGAAAACTAGAAGATTGATACTAGCGGTAGCAATTTTCAATTTTTTTTTTTTTTTTGGTAGTATTGTTTGGTGCCATTAACTTGGCTAAAAGGATCAACCTTGGCGGCCTTTCCCTGGTTGAACGATCTCACTACTTTCAAAGGCTGACTCTTTTCGGAAACATGGTGACTTCTCTTATACCAGTTTTGGTTTTGGGTTGATATCACAATTATCGTAGGCCTGTGCATACGAAGAATCACACAGTCTACTCGTCACCTCTACCTTTTTTGTCTGAAGGTATTTTATGTCTATAAATTTTCTCATTCATTATTTTCACATTTGCCATTGCAGAATTAGCCGTTACATCAGCCAAATTGACACGGCTTAGTTTATTGTATGCCCGTGTCTCACATGCTTAAGTTTGTTCAATCCCATTTTTGAGCGCAGTGACTAATAAACGCTGATTTTCGTTGGCTTCACTCACTCAATCAGCGCATCCCCCTTCAGTTGCCCCTCCCGAGGTTAATTTTAATCACGCTATGAAGATGGAATTGCTCCCTTAATCTCAATTAATCTCAACCACTTGGCCGATCGTGTACTTCGTGGCATCACACTAACATATGTCTAGCGTAACCATCACACTCGGCACATTACTAAGACATGCTTCTTTTTAAAAGTTACTTTTTTCCTATTGAGTCGAGCTTGTGCTCTTGATCTGCAATGTGTTTCAAATTTTCCTGGCAATGATAGATTCCCATTCTCTTTTCCGTTGCAACTTCCATAATTTAGTTACCATGTATTCACGTACCTGAGCAATCACATGCTATAAAACTCACTGATCACTTTTCAAATATCACATAATAAAAAAGTCACTGAACAACATCCAACCCGCAACCAAGGTTAGTTTTATTTACCATGGCATTGAAGCAAACAGTTCAATAACTGCTAGAATAGTTATTTTGTTAAAACTGAGTGAATTGTTGCGGTACATTAGTACTGAAATGGTGCGCGTATAACACTTAAGTATGTTATAATACACTGTTGGATAACAATACAAACAATGGTTACGACAAGCTTCGTGTCATACTGGATTTTTAATTTAAAGTAATAAAATTTAGCTTTTATTTAAAAAAAAATGTACATTTACTCGCCACTTCATGGCCACACACTTCTAGCAGCAACCACAATTTTACAAAAAGGCACTCCCCGTAGTACTCTTTACCTGTGTGCCAAAATTTAGATATGCAAACTTTTCCTTCTGAGCTGTAGACGTGTTTTTATAACCTATGAGAATTAACACAAGAGCCCTAACCTTAGCTAGTATAGTAGCTAGCTAGCTAGCCAGTAACGCAAATCAACGTTATTGAGGACACTCTTTCTCCACAAAGGACACCTGCCCAAACTTTAATGTTGTGGTATTCTTCGTTACTGGACCCCAAGACAGAGACGCCAAGTCCACCTGACCAGGTCTCACGGTAGAACGATGCATCACAGTATACCGCTCAGTTTTCACTAGAGCCAAGAAGAGACCTCTCTCAGATAAGCAAGTGGCCACACACTGCACAGCACGCTGCGCTTCCATGCAGCTTTCACTCGGGTCGTAGCCAGCAAACCAAAGTGCAACATCGTCGGCATAGCGGACTATGTTGCAGGACTCACAGACCTCAAGGGTATGTCATTAATGACCACAGCAAACAAAAGCGGGCTTAAACAACTCCCCTTTGGTAGTCCTAGATCAGACTAGACTTCAGCAGACCAGTGACCATTCTCCCTTGCTGCATACCAGCGCATCCCGAGTAGGGCACACAGTGCACGCACAAGTTTCGAGCCCACGCCCATGTTCAGCAAGCCCCACCAGACCCACTCAACACCAACAGTGTCATATGCAGCCTTTATGTCTAGAAAGACTGCAACAACTGTGAGACCATGAGTTCATGCCTCATCAATCCCAGACAAGAGATACATACTAGCATCCTGAGGATTGCGGCTGGCTCGGTAGCCGAATTGCATCGGAGCCAAACAGTAATGTACTCTAGATGACACTCCATTCGTCTGACCAGCATCCGCTCATACACTTTCCGTAAGTTAGACAAAAGAGAAATAGGCCTATAATTCATCACGCTGGAACAAACAGAACCCACCTTATGGATAGGGACAACTATGGTGAACAGCCAAGACTCAGGGACTGACCCTCCATTAAAAAACGCTCTGAAAAAGGGCAAGACAGTCGCACACAGCGCTTGAGTCGAGGCTGCGCAGACTCGTGTATAAGAAATGCCATCAATACCAACAATGCCGCCATCTCTGCATTTGGCAAAGCAGACGAAAATTCGGACACAGCCCAGGGGAGGTCGACAGGAGGACACACATCAGCACACACTCGAGGGAGAGGTAGGGGAGCTGGAAGGGAGAGCACACACACTCGCGAATCTCTCATTGAAGGCATTGGCCATTGGCCCTTCTTTCAAAATTATGTTAGACTGCTCTCGTGGACTGTATACCCACGTCTCCATCTCCCTAGTCTGTCGCAAATCTTGTTACTTGCATGTTTGCTGGGGCCAATGGCCAATCTTAGTCTTGGGTGTCCATTCTTACATAGGTAGACATTATCTATGTCTTATAATTTAGTTTCCGTTTCCTGCCTCTAGAACATAATAGAACATTGTATTACCCATAATACCCTGGCTATTTCGCGGTTGCCAGGGGTAACCAAAACGTATTTAAGCAAGGGGGCCAGCATGGAAAAATCAGAAAGCCTTCGGGCCAACCACCCGGCTGGTCCCCCCCTCAACCCCTGCTAGGTCTTCTGGTTAGGGGTATTTCTGGCTTGTTAGGCCTCTAGTAGGCCCATTTTGGTTAGGCTATTTTCCCCCAACCTAAACTAAGCCTTTTTCTAAACAATCCTTTTTACCCTAATTTAACCCCAAAGTTCCCCAACCCTTTCCCCAGTCTTTGGTTTTCAGTCTAATTTTGCTTTAGCTCTCCCACTTTGTTATTTTTCGTCTTAGTCAGCCCATGAGTTATAACTTTCCAGGCCCAACCAAGAGACACTGAAGAACAAACCTGATCACACACCTTGTCTGGGCATGAGTCACGCTCACTACGCAGGATGTATGCCGTTTCTCGAGTTGTGCCTTGATAACTGTACCAGGTCAAATCGCAAGGATGTCTCCTTCAATACCGGTAGGCCCTCCGTCTGTCACTAACAGTGCACCGGCAGCGCGCAGTCCACCAGACTGGGTACGACTTGTGCGACTCGTGCGACTCGTTCTGTCCGGGTGCGGTCTGACGCCTCTTGTGGACAATATTGGAAGCGATCCACCCTCGGAAGATACCGTCAGAAAACCTTGGACGAGACTCACACCATCTCACAGGTGGACCAGGTGCGGCCAGAGGGAGAAGGATCACCGGGAAATGATCACTACTCCTCTGGTCGTCAGACACAGAAAAACGAAACTGCTGTTCAATACCCAGAGAACAAAGAAAAAACTCCAGCACTGACTCTTGAGCCATTCTCCGCTGCCACCTGGAGAAGGTTGGTGTACCGTCCTGCACTACACACAGGCCTACCTGATTGATAGCAGCAGCCAAATAGCGGCCTCTCGTATCCACTCTAGTCGATCCCCATTATAATGCATCCATTAATGCGCTTGCATCCAGTCCACCAGATTGTACAGGAAGTATAGGTTATTACCCGCTTTCCGAGTACCGAGATTCACAATGTCGAGGCCCCGCAGAGGCCACGCCATTGTTAAGCTCAGTACGAGGAAAGCGGGTAATAACCTATTTATCACCCAGTCTTGTAACAAGTGAAAAGCGCATTCACTGTCATTGTTATTACAACATTGTCCTTGTTCGCTGAAGGGGAATATCGGCATTAGGATTCATTTTTGTGTAAATATTGTTGCACGCACAGTTGCATTGTCAAGCTTTCTGAGCAAAAGACGTCAGCACGATTCGTTCTTTGTTGTGCGCGTGCTGGCACTTTGTCGATCTTAGTACTCCGGGCCTGGGATGTAAATTCCAGTACTCCCGGGCCTGAGATGAAGGTATCAAGCTTGTTGCATTGTTACAAGCGTTGTTGTGTAGTACTGAGATCGTCGAAACTGGGTGATACTTGTTTTGTTTACATAAGGGATGGACCATGGTAACGCGTAGGTGCGACGTCATGCCAGCTCCATCTCTTTTCCTTCCTCCATGGGACGGACCATTTGACAAACAGCCCTACTTTTCGACCACTTGAAACAAAGTCTGCCCGAAATGCTGAGGCCCCACTAAGATTTTGAGAACCCAAATTTGTTTCTTGTACACCTACAATGTCGGTGTACTGCAATAAATTTTCAATATCTTCCAATTTGCCTCGAATTCCCCTGGCATTCCAGGAGGCAACCGCATAAACACACAGCCTGGACATTGCTAGTGTCTTACCTAACCTAACCCTCGCCTCCCTTATCCTCTATACCCACCATACATTCCTGAATGCCAGAAGACTCTTTGACTTATTGCCACGCCACACACTTGACTCTGTACGCGTCTATCACTCTCATCGTCAACCATTACAACAATTGAAACTAGTGCATGAGGCGTACTGTAAATATGATGTGCATTCTTTTAAAAGTTGCAATTACAACGTCACTGCTTTGACTTACAGTCCTGACAACTGAATTTATTACCATGGACTCTTTTCCTAACTCAGTTTGCTCCGTCTGGTAAGACATAACAGAACTGACCGTTGATACATTGTCACGTTCATCGTGAAGACACTCGTCATTCACATCCGCACTACTCGGCACATTACGACTGTTCGACTTACTTGACTTGCTATTCCACGCTTCACAGGTGGGTTAAACACCCTTCATCGCCTTCAGAACCACTCACCCGATTGCCGATGCTGGTGATGGCCACCTTACTGCAAAGGCCGCCATGAGTCTTTTCAAAAAGACAGGCCACTTAACTGAGTTGCAGAAGAACGACCTCCTTGAGGTATTCGACAGAGTAGACGGTGTTTTTTTCTACTTTACCAAGATGCACTGATCTTGTCACTCACGACGTTGAGTTAGTCGACTCCAAAATCAACCCTGTAAGTATTATCGCTACGCGAAATTCGAAAGGGATTTGATCGTCACGGAAATCAAGCGTATGCTTGACTTGGGCTTAATCATTGAAACTGATTCCATATGGTTCACCCATGATCATCGTACAAAAAGAAGACACCAGCCCACGTCCTGTAGCTGACTACAGAGAACTAAACAACAACACAGTCACTAAAGACTATCCCATTCCCAACATTGAGGAATGCATTGAACGTGCAGCCAAGTGGAAATATATTTCTATCTTTGACCTCAACCGTGGATTCTGGCAAGTGCGCTTGACGCCACAGGCCTCAATGGCTGCCACCATCACAACTCACATTGGGAAGTTTGCTCCCCTCATGATGAACATGGGGATGAAAAACGCTCCATTCTGCTTCCAAAAGCTCATGGACAATGTCACTCGTGGCATTGAAGAGTATGTCACACCCTTCCAAGACGACACTGCTGTAGGGGCCGAAACGTGGCCACGGCATCTCGAAAACATCTACAATTTCCTCTCTGCTGTCAAGAAGGCCGGGCTAACGGTTAACGCCAAGAAATCGCAGGTCGCTTGCAGCAAAGCTACTTTCCTTGGCCATGAAGTTGGCAATGGATCCCGCACACCCTCTGAGGTGAAGGTGTTGGCCGTGCAAAAATTCGCACGACCACAAACTAAGAAAGATGTCCGTTCCTGTCTCGGTTTGGTTGGATATTATCAAAGATATATCCCTCACTATTCTGAAATCTGTGCATGTCTTACAGACTCCTTGAAAAAGGATGTACCTGATCCCGTAATTTGGGATGAGTCTAAGCAAGCTGCTTTTGACACGTTGAATAACTCTTTAGTGACGTTTCCTGTCCTAAGAGCCCCCGACTTCACACAGACATTCATTTTGCAGTGTGATTGTTCCGACCGTGGTATGGGTTGTGTTTTATCACAAGTGTTTGGAGAAGATGAACACCCCTGTCTTTACGTTTCACATAAAACTGACAGTTCGTGAGCAAAACTATGGGACGACAGAAAAAGAATGCGCGTGTTTGATCTGGTTCGTTGCCAAATTGCGTCCCTACATCTATGGAACAAAATTTGTCATAATCCGATCACAACCCGTTGCACTGGCTCAAGCAAATGTCTGGCAAGAATCCCAGATTGCTTAGGTGGAGCCTAACCCTACAAGATTACGACTACACAGTTAGATACAAACCTGGAAAGTTTCACGTAAACGTTGACACTCTCAGCAGGTATTATGTTTAAACATTAATAATTGTTAAAACACGTCATTTTCAGTACAAATTGACTGGAAATTAATATTTTTCTTTAAATTTTGCTAAGTGGTATATTGAAAGTGCAACCACACCAAAAGGAACTTTCAGTTATTTTCCAGTTACAACAATTACGCTCTAACAATTAAGCTCCAACAACAATAAATCATCTACTTGGCGGCGACACAACAGCGTGTCTAGATACCCACGGTTTGCGAAAAGCCGAGGAGGATATGTAATAGTTATTGAATTGAATTTGGCCTACAAGCAATAGTTATTTGATATGATACGAGAGCTACACATGGGCATAATCCCTTACGCTCTACTCTAACTTATAAGCTACCTTAATGTCTAACAAACAACTCCTTGGCTGCTCACTCCTTCCCGTTGATTGTCACGTTCATCGTGAAGACACTCGTCATTCAGATCCGCACTACTCGGCACATTACGACTGCTTGACTTACTAGACTTGCCAATCCACGCTTCGCAGGTGGGTTAAACACCTTTCATCGCCTTCAGAACCACTCACCTGATTGCCGATGCTGGAAAGTTTTCATTCGTACAGTCAAAATTCCACTCACCCTCTCGCCACCACTGTAATAGTTATTTACATCGTTTGCAACAATGCCGAGGAGGTTATGCGATTTATACTTACGCTGAGTATGGCAACAATGCCCTCCGAGGCGCAGCCGAGCCTAACCTTCGGGCTACCTAAAATCATCTTTTCGTGCTACTCTTGTATCCCGGAACATGGCTGCTGCTTTAACGAGGCTGGACTTACCGTTTTACATGGTTAAAAAACTTTTGGAGAACTAAAAAAATCATTTCCCCCATTTATTTTAACGTGAAATGAGAAGAGGATGAAGATCTGCGTCGCTACGTACCAAAATTGAGTGATTTTTCGTCGTTCGGTTAAACTGCATAATAACCGAATTTTCTGCGTTGTTGAGTTACGTCTATCTTTTTTTCTCAAGGTTTGTTTGATTTTGGTGTTCTTTTGCCTTGGGTTCCGGTGCAGCTTTGTTGAATTATGTTGTTTTTTTTAAAGAGTCCAGTGAACGTTTTTCTTTGGTTGAAGAGAACGAACTAGCTACCTGTAGAGATTCTAGGATACCCCCAAAATAACGTCCAGGCCATCTAATGGGCAAATAACATTTATGCTTCTTGGGCTACGAGGGCATTGTTGTAAGTGTCGGTTTACTGGTTAACCTCCACGGACAACAATGCCCCACGTAGCGTTCTAGAGTTAGTGAATTTATACCTACGTTTGTAACAATCAAGATGGGTATAATGGATTGTTGCCAAGGATGGCAACGATAGTCTCCAAGTTGCAGCCGAGATGATGTATTTTACCATCCGAGGGGACCAAGGGCGTCGATTTTTCTAAAGTTGTACGGGGACATAGTAGTAGCGCCAACCAACATTGTGGTGGGGGGGGGGGGGGGGAGAGAAAATGAAAATTTACTGTTAAAATATGTGCTACTTAAGCAGAAGCCCCGAGAATCCAGCTAGGGGTCAGGGGGAGCGCTGTAATGTAAGCTCTCCCAGCGGGGTCTGGGGCAGAGCCCCAGAAGATGAAGCATTTTACGCTATTTGAGAACCTATTTTCGGCTTTCCGGGCCACGTTTGCAACGCATCGTTTAGCAAATTTCGGATGCTTTTCGTAAAAATTCTTTAGCATGAGAGGTCGTAAAAACCTAATTGTTACCAAAATTCCGTTTTTTTTGTAATAATAATAATAATCATATATAGAGACGATGCTCGAGGCATCCACCCACCCAAATTCCCCGGCGGCAGATGTTTACAGTTGTTTTTTGCCGCATGAGGGAGGAAACCGGAGTACCCGGAGGAAACCCTCATGCAACAGGCGGTAAACAACCGGAGAAAAACCCGTAAATATACACTTCCCATCGCCAGTATCGAACCTGGGTCTGTACGAAGCCAGAGATGTACACTGGCACCAGGACGCCTATCGAATCTGACGCCCCAGTGCTCGCAGCAACCCGTGCACCCGTGTACATTTTATTTACAAATTAAATTCCCTGATGAATTAATTTTTTTTTAAATATTATTAAATTAACACTGAAAATTTAGGTTTGAAAAGTATTGTTGCTTACTTTTCAAATGGTAGAAGATTTAGCTGACGTTCCTGAATTAACTGAGAATTAACTGAGAACTGAAAAAGAGGAAAAGAACTATTAGCAAATCAAACCGGCAACTTAGTCTTCAATTTTGATTCTTTGCTCGGTTTTTATGGAGTTAATTGGTATAGACTTCAACTGACGAAAACTTGGAAGGAAATTTTAACAAGTTTTGTTCTGTACAAATTTATCTGACGTTTCGGCTATAACCATAGCAAGAACAAACTAACCACCAGGCGACTTCAGTTGGCGTTTCGTTGACAATCAAACAAAGTAATTTGAAATCGGACACTCCTTTATCTTTCGTTTAGCTCTGTGCTCTTCCTGTTTTCACTAGTTTCGCACTAAATTACATTTTCACTACATCGGCGGAAATGGAAAAAAGCCTCACAAGCACTACGTACCGATTCGGGTTACACAAACACAGTCGGAAAGTAGTTCGAATTAATAGACAGTAAATAAAGTTAAGATTTATAAAGCGACTAATAATGAAATTTATATGCTTCAATTGTTTGTGTGATGTTCATTTTTTTTTACCATAAAATTGTGTTACTTTAAATTAAAATTAACCTGTTTTGCTACAGCGGAGTGACTCAGTGATATGTCGTCCATTTACCGTTAATCCGTCATCTTTGTGACTTGGCCTTGCAACTTAAATTCTTAACTGCATTACCTCCCTGTATTAGGAACCGATGACTTATGTTTGATGACCTGATTCATGCAATTGGGGAAAACGAAAGTACATTTTCTTGTTTCAAACTCGACCTGGTAAGCGTGATAAATAGATACTCATTTACAGCTTTCCAGCCTATTTCGTGGGGGGGGGGGGGGG